>JZSA01005073.1:0-12531 GCA_000956155.1 Cotesia vestalis | reverse complement strand
AAAAAAAAAAATAATAATAACGTCGATTGCATTTATTGTTCTCTTACACACTCGTCATAGTATGTGCGTAATCATGATCCATTGCCGTGGGTGTGATCCAATCACAAAGCTCGTACATCTTACACTAAATATATTTTATTTTTCACAAAGAAACTACGCAATTGGAAGTTAATCTCTGGTGTAAGAGTGTGAGTGAATAGACAGTGGTGTTGACCCTGTAATTTATTTTATAAATTTATTCTCACTCAATAACATTTTTAATTTCATCATTATCTTCTTCAACTGCTCAACGGGTACGTTGTCGTCGTCGTTGTAGTATTTATCGTACAGTTATAATCGTCATCGTCGTCTTGGTTTGTCGATCAACGACGCCAGCGCCGATCCAGAGAATACATATCATATACTCACATGTATATTTATTCTTTGTGTGTTACATATTAATATAACACATATAATAAGTACTGTGTGTGTTTGATGTTGTGTACTGACACCCCTACACGTTTCTTCACTGGGAATAACAATTCCCCTCTTTGCTCTATACACACACGCTTAGTTTTCTTGCTTAGCTTTGGACTTCTCACCCTTATCCCTACCCTTTGTGCATCACACAATTACATACTCGTGTAATTGTGTGCTAAAACGCACAATACACTAATAATACTTAGCTAGCAACTACAGAGCTACTAAATATTAAACAGAATTTATAAACCGAGTTAATATGTAGTTTGTGCTCTTATATTATTGGTGATTCACCTTTATAGACTTTATAGATGACTGTTTAATTTTTAAATCTAAACGGCTTCAGTTACTATTTAATATTTAATTATCATCAGCTAATCAAAGCATCATTACATTGGAAACTTATATTTTACTTTCGTCACACTTTTACTTGCGCGTGGGTTCCCATTCGCCTGATTCTCTTTCCCTTTCCTCCCTACCATCACACGTTTCCACCTTCCACTTGTTTTTTTTTTCTTTTTTATATATATTTATTTATTTACTTGTTATTATTTTTTTTTCACTTACATAAACTAGATACAACTTTTACACTGTTAATACCAGTGAATTCATATCGTAACTTTAATTATCAACCTATTCAAGGCTAACTAATTAACAGATGAGTTTTACTGACATGACTTGCGTAAGAAATTATTTTGTTAGTCCATTAAATAGGGGATTTCAAAAATATGTTGCAAATTAAAATTTATTTTGAAATAAATCAGCAATGTTGTAACTATAAATTACTTTTATATTTTTAATCATTTTATTTTTTAGCTTAAGAAATAAAAATTTTCCTCACAGTAACTTTCTTATTGAAAAATTTTTTTTTCTTTTTTTTTAATGTGAGAAAATTTTTTATTTCTTTAGCTACACTGAAGAAACAAGATGACACTGGATATCATCCCAGATTATATTCAGTGATATCCGTGGTTAAAAAAAATTTTCAAATAGTAGCTAGTATAATCTGGATTATACTCAGTATAATCTGGATTATACTAGCTACTATCTGACATTTTTTTTCACTCAATATAATCTGGGATGATATCCAGTGTCATCTTGTTCTTTCCGTGTAAGAAATAAAATTTTTGAAAATTTTAAACAAATTTATTTCTTATAATAATGCTTATTTTTTTCAAAAAAAAAATTTTTTTCTCTCAGTTGATGTAAAATTTTATTTCCAAGCAATTTTTTTTTCTATATTAAATGACAGTAATTTTTTAATAGCTCAGTTTTTTTCTACCGAAATATTTTGGTTAAATTTTATTCTGTTATTATTCATTTGAACGCCAATCGGCGTTTTACAAATATGAATATATTTCTTAAATTATAAATTTTTAAATTCTGAAATTTTGGCTGGAAAATTTCACAAAAAAAAAATACAATTTACAAAACTTTCATAATAGATCTTTATAAAAATTGGAGCCAAAAATCTTTGCAATTATCTTCTGATTTATTTTTTACATTGAGAGAAAAAAATTCTTTTTAAAAAAATGAACAATTTTGTAATAAGAAATTAATTAGTTAAAAAATTTTATTTCCTAGCTGAAGAAATAAAAATTTCTAAAATTAACTTTTTTGGGAAGAAAAGTTTTTTTGATTTGGAAAAAAACAATTTTACAAGTACAACTTGTAGATTCTTACCCTTTTGGAAAAAAACAATTTTTTTCCAAAATCTAGAAACCTTTTTTTTAACTGTCAGCTAAAAAATAAAATTGTTTAAAATTTTCAACAAATTAATTTCTTATTGCAAAATTGCTTATTTTTTTAAAGAAATTTTTTTTTTAGTGTAATTTCTCGAGCTAGGAAATGTTTGCAAGTTGAATTTTTGACTTTGGAGAGCTCAAAACTCCCCAGAGAATTTTTTCAACGTCTTGAGATCTAATGTAGCGAGAGTTAACCATTTTTTAGAAACTTATATCGCTAGAATGTTATAGCAGATTTCAATCTGAAAGATTAGTCATTTTTATAATCCCAGTATTTTTGATTAATTAATTTTTGAAACTTTAAGCAGTGATTTATCGCGAAAATCCGATCTATTAATTATTCATTTGGCCGTCTCTTTTCAACCGCGAATACGGACAGTGGAACGAACGGCCCACGTGCCCGCGAACTATCGCGGGCAACGGCCTTTGCCTTTCCTCTGTCTCAGTCTTTACTATAACTACGTACTATTGTACAAAGTATGTATCAACTTTTCTTGTACTAAGCTCCTCTTACTCCTCAATATAAGACGCTATAGATAATGTTGATGGTGTGGATGCCTACTCGGTTTACTTACACCGTCTTATCCGAAACAAGCGGTGAGATTAAGGGATTATTTATATCCACTTCAAAGGCCAATAGAAAGGGATTTTTTGATTGATTAATCTGAAAATTTATAATGTGGTAAAGACAGTCATATTTCTTTTTATTTAAAACACAAAAAAGAAAAATCTGGAAATTAATTAATTAATTAAATTAAATTTGAGGAAAAAATTTTTTTTTTGCTTAATTTAATTTTATTTGATTCAAAAATTTTCCGCCTTGAAACTCTTCAATAATTTTAATTCAGAACAAGCATAGTTGACATTTGTCAAAAGTAGGTTCTGTTCTGTTGTTCCAGTACGGCCTGTAAGGCTTGTAGGACCAGGACTAGAATTAGTCGAATGAGAATAGAGAGTAGAGAATAGGGAAACTTGATTAGAACAAACAAACTTTTCATTACACGGTTCAAAGGTGAAACGTAAATTTACTCGAGGATTTCGGTACGAGTTTCAATTATTTGCGCTTTAATTTGTCTGCGAATGGTCATCACTTAATTTATAAACTTTGTTTGACGTCAGCGGAAATTTATAATTTGCTCACTCGTTCGATGATTAGAGGATTAGCTAATTTTTCTTAATTCTGTCAAAAATTTATTTTGGAATATATTCAAAAAATATTTTTTTTTGGATTTTTAACAAAGAAACATTTTTTTATAAAATAAAAATTTTATAAATTTTTTTTTTTTTATAAAAATTCAAAAATTAATTTTTTTAAATAATTAAAAATTATTTAAAAAAAAATTATTTTGGAGTTAAGAAGCAATAAATGTTTTAAGAAGATAAAAAAGCATTTATCAAAAACAAAACGTAGCGATAAAATGTTTTGAATAAGCAGACATAACACTAAAAGTGAGTTTAAAAGACAGTGTATTTAAATTTATTATAATTAGAAAAATATGATTGAAAAGATAAATATTTAATAATGTGTCCTTGATGTTCTCAGGTTATTATTCGGACAAAGTTATATATTATACGTCCTTCATACAAGCAACACACATTATTATACAGTGACAAGTAAAGCGAATAGAGCCTATCTCATCGTCCTTCGCACAACCTTTGTTTCATCGGTTCGCTTTAAACGCACGATACAAATATAACACTTATAACTACGTCACTGTTTTCTCAATCTCTATTTAGTGTCCCAATCTTGAATGCGTTGATCAACACCGCGCTTACCTACAGTACCTGTAAGAAATAATTTAAAAGCTATGAGCTTTGAAGCTTGAACACAACAAATGCGTTGAGAGTCAGCTCTCAGATCAAGAAACACATTACCAAATGTACACGTGTTAAGCTCAAGCTTTATTAAATTTAATACCAACGCTAAATCCTTGGACCACTACCAAGTTTCTGGTCTGGTGTTTCCGCTTTTTTACTAAAACAACTTTTATATTTTCAATCTAGTGCGTATCAAGACAAAGAAATTTTTTCTATCTTATAAATACAACAAATAAATTACGCATTGATATATTTATCCATATTAGTTCTTAAAAGTAATGGCAATTGTTCTATACTCGATTTAATTGAGGTCATTGTTCTCCTGTTGTATTCACCCGTCCAGATGTTGGATGAATAAACTTTAATGACAGGTCAAGATTGTTATAAACTCGAGGAAATTCAAATAATATTACAAAAATTAAAAAATTATCAAGTGACAGCTAACTTTAATGATAATACTAAAGTTAGACCGACGTTTAGAATTTTTTGATTTTCTTTTAATTATCAAATTAGAACTAAAAAATATTTTTAAAAAATTTCACGCATTGTTTTTCAAGTTCTTTACAATTGAATTTTTTTTTTTTATTTTTTTGTCATCATTTTTTCAGTAAAAACAATTCTAAAATTTTTTAGATGTCGGCTAACTTAATTTACATATTTCATTATCTTTTTTTAAATGAAAAAATTGATGACAGTTCAGCAGACATCTGAAAATTAAAAAAAAAATAAATTATAAATAAAAATATTTTTTTTTAATATGCACTCATTTTTTTCATATTTATTACAAAAAAAATTAAAAGAAAAAATTCCACATGTAAAATATTTAAAAAACTATACGTGCAATTTTTTAAAAATATTTTTTTATTGCTAATTTAATTAATAAAAAAAAAATAAAAATTTTTCGCTGTCGTCTAATTTCAGTTTCATAAAAAATTGATGATAATTTAATTATTGTAAATTTTTTAAAAATTTTTAACATCTGTCAACTTCAGTGTTATTGAGATTAATAAAGTTTATGACAGAAAATACAAATAGATGTAATAATACTGAAGTTAGCGGTCAGCTGTCAATTTTAAAATTTTTTCAACAAATTAATTACAATAAAAAAATGCTTCTAAAAATTTTCACTTGCAAGTTTTATTAATTTTCACATGTGAAACTTTTATGACATTAAATTTAGCTTCTAATTCACAATTGTTTTAATTTTTTCTAACAAATAAATTGTAGCAAAAAAAATTATTAAAAAACTTGAAGAAATTTTAACAAATTAAAAATGCAATTTTTTAAAAATAATTTTTTTTGTTAAAGAAAATAAAAAAATTATCAAGTGACAGCTAACTTTAATGTCATGAAACTTTTCAATAAAATTTTTTTTTAATAATTTAATTGTTATAAAATTCTAAAAAAATTTCTAACATCTGTCAACTTCAGTGTCATGCTAAGTTCACTCATAAAAAAAAAAACTAGATATAGAAACATAAAAAAAAAACTTACAAAACAAATTTAGTCTTAATTTACAACATTAAAAAAGATATGAAGCCCTGAAAAACAATAATGACTCTGGAGGCCATGTGACAGCGCACAATACCCACTGCGCATGTTCCGCGTATTTTTAAATCCGCACTAGCGCCATCTTCTCAGTAATTCCCGAAAGAGTATTTAATAAAATATTTTCAAACTCCAAAAACAAAGTAATTAAAAAAAAAATAAAAGCAGAAAAAATCCAAACAAAGGTAAACGATCTGTCAGTTGAAGAAATGAAAATAAAAAAAGATAACGGTGCGCGCGTGTGTGTATATATATGTGTGCGTGTGTGTGTGTTACTAGTTAGTCTTAAAGTCGGTTGTGCACTCGCCCAGTGGTATGTGACACAGAGAGCAGTGGCGAGTGTAAGGATCGCCGTCATGAAAACATTCGGGCGCCGTCGTCGTCGCCGTCGTTGTTGTTCTTCCTCCGTCCTTGCTCGCTGTACGGAATTCAACAAATATCGAACGCCTCCTCTCTGTGTGTACTCGGACACGACGACGACGGGGAGCTATACGTGATCGTCCGTAATTATTATTTTATTATTATTTATTTATTATTTTGAATTGAAATAGACAACATTGATCAGATCCAATCTTATATATTTTAATTCCTCCATTATTAAATTAGTTAAAATTTATTATTTTATTAGTAATTATTATTTTATTATTATTTATTTATTATTTTGAATTGAAAGAAACAAAAGTGCGCAGCTAATTCCGGTCTGATGATAGCCAAATTAAATTTAATGGATAGATGTGAAGTGAGCCAGCGAGTTGTGTGTCGAGACATAAAGATACGCCACGGGGAAATCCTCCTGTCGTACATTTATACCAACACAATCACTTGGTAAGAGAGAGACAGTCGAGAGTAATGAAGAAAGACTTTACACGCACAGCGGTGGTAAGAGTGAGACAGTAAATAGATAATAAAATAAAACAAGAAAGTAACAGATAGATATTCTGAGATATAAGAGGAAGACAAAAAATCTAAGAAAGAGTTAAACAGAAAATAAAAAAAAAAAAAGGAGAAAGAGTGAGACAGATTATTTTATTAATTTTATTAATTTATTTATTTTATGAGACTAGAAGATCGGACAAACGGGCTTTTATCGTGGACTATCGTGTGCGTGTATATTCTTCCGTGGTACAGAGACATGGGACATGGAGCTCACTTGAAAGCACTCTTACTCCATGTTGTGCATCGGTTGCAACACTATATTGCGTACTCCAAAGTGAGTGATATCTTTCTTCTCTCTTTAATATATCATTTTTTTATTGTAATTAATTTATTAAAAAATTTTTTTAAATTGACAGTTGACCGCTAACTTCAGTATTATGAAGTTGACAGATATTAAAAATTTTTTTGGAATTTTATAGCAATTAAATTATTTAAAAAAAAATTTATTAAAAAATTTCATGATATTAAAGTTAGCTGTCACTTGATAATTTTTAATTTTCTTTAACAAAAAAATTTGTTCTAAAAAATTATTTTTAAAAAATTGCATTTTTAATTTGTTAAAAGTTCTACAAGTCCATTTTTTTAATAATTTTTTTTTGCTATAATTCATTTGTTAAAAAAAATTAAAACAATTGTTAATTGACAGCTAAATTTAATGTCATTAAAGTTTCACATGTGAAAATTAATAAAAATTACAAGTGAAAATTTTGAGAAGCATTTTTTTATTGTAATTAATTTATTAAAAAATTTTTTTAAATTGACAGTTGACCGCTAACTTCAGTATTATGAAGTTGACAGATATTAAAAATTTTTTTGGAATTTTATAGCAATTAAATTATTTAAAAAAAAATTTATTAAAAAATTTCATGATATTAAAGTTAGCTGTCACTTGATAATTTTTAATTTTCTTTAACAAAAAAATTTGTTCTAAAAAATTATTTTTAAAAAATTGCATTTTTAATTTGTTAAAAGTTCTACAAGTCCATTTTTTTAATAATTTTTTTTTGCTATAATTCATTTGTTAAAAAAAATTAAAACAATTGTTAATTGACAGCTAAATTTAATGTCATTAAAGTTTCACATGTGAAAATTAATAAAAATTACAAGTGAAAATTTTGAGAAGCATTTTTTTATTGTAATTAATTTATTAAAAAATTTTTTAAATTGACAGCTGACCGCTAACTTCAGTATTATGAAATTGACAGATATTAAAAATTTTTTGGAATTTTATAGTAATTAAATTATTTAAAAAAAATTTATTAAAAAGTTTCATGACATTAAAGTTAGCTGTCACTTGATAATTTTTTAATTTTCTTCAACAAAAAAATTATTTCTAAAAAATTATTTCTAAAAAATTATTTCTAAAAAATTATTTTAAAAAAATTGCATTTTTAATTTGTTAAAATTTCTACAAGTCCATTTTTTGAATAATTTTTTTTTGCTATAATTCATTTGTTAAAAAAAATTAAAACAATTCTGAATTGACAGCTAAATTTAATGTCATAAAAGTTTCACATGTGAAAATTGATAAAAATTACAAGTGAAACTTTTTAGAAGCATTTTTTATTGTAATTAATTTATTAAAAAAATTTTTAAAATTGACAGCTGACCGCTAACTTCAATATTATCAATCTCATTGTTTTTATCTTCTCTAAAAAAATGTATTTATTTTTAAACTTAAATATTGTTGAATTTTATCTGTCATGTGTTATGACTTTTGGCCGAGTCGAGACTGCATTTGGGATATTTACAGCCACACGAGTTACTGATAAAAATATTAACTGCGATGGAAACAAAGTAAACTGTTGATAAGTCTAAACTTTAATAATAATAATAATAATAATAATTTGTATTTTTAAATTTCAGGTAAACGTCAAGTGACTACCAATTGTGGGTAGTCTGACAGGCGATTGAAACAGTATCGAGGTTTACTGTGTTTTTATTTATTTTAAGAAATAAAAAATCACCGAGATAAATAAAAGAGACTTTTACTATCTGAATTTTAATAAATAAAACTTAATCGTAGAATAAAAATAAAAAAAAATAAATAAATAAATAAAATGGAGCGTGAGTCAAACCCGATGCAAGCGTTGTGTCGCAGCGGCTGTGGATTCTACGGCTCGCCAGCTACTGATGGCCTTTGCTCTCTGTGCTTCAAAGAGAACCTTAAGAAGAAACAACAACCCCCGGTATCTTCGGCAACCATTCCCACAATTCCACAGTCTACGACAGATTTATCAAGTTCAAAAGAGGTAATTTCACTATTTATTTTATTTAAATTGCTGTTATGTAAACATATAAAAAAAAAAAAGAAAACGCACAAGTAGTATAAATTAAATTAAATGATTATCATTTGTCATGATTTCGCAAATTATTTTTGATCGTAAGATTTAAATTCCAGTTGTATATTATGGTCTCTGGTCAAAGTTCATCTGATGCAAAACCAGTAAATTTTATTTTATTTGTTTATTTATTTTACTTATGCAGTTAAAAAAATTATTTTATATTTTTTGTTTAAAAAAAAGGTTAAAAAAAATGACACGTTGAATGTAAGATTGTTTATTAATTTTTTTTTAAAATAATTAACAGGTAAATAGGGACGAACAAGAAGCTGAAGGTGGAGTGAGTAGTGGAGCGGCTGAAGGTTCCGTCAGCAGTGGTGATACGGATGATGGCTTTGATGGAAAAGAGACTGACAAAGAATTCAAAAAGAAGAAAAATCGTTGTGTTGTATGCCGTAAAAAAGTTGGTTTAACTGGTGAGTTAGATTGTCAATTTATTGTGATAAGTATTTAAGCTACATTCGAAAATGTTCTATCTTTCGATACATGATTGAGGAATTAGCTTGTATCTTGAGAAATATTGACATTTTTAAAGATATAAACTCATCCTGATGTTACACTCTTTGAGACCTTTCATTTGAGTACCCACATCAATTTTTCATATATTTTATATATTTATATATATATGTATATATGAAAAATATATCAAAAATGCAAGTAGGTACTCAAATGAAAGCTCTTGATGAGTGTAACATCAGGATGAGCTTATATTTTTTTAAATGTCAATAATTAAGAAATTACCTTGTATCTTGTCAATTATTGACATTTTTAAAGATATAAGCTCATCCCGACATTATACTCATCGAGACCTTTCATTTGAATACCCACATCAATTTTTCATATATTTATATATATTATATATATTAATATATATTTAAATATACATGTATATATAAAAAATATATAAAAATGCATGTGGGTACTCAAATAAAAGCTCTTGATGAGTGTAACATCAGGATGAGCTTATATTTTTAAAAATATCAATAATTAAGAAATTACTTTGTATCTTGTCAATTATTGAGATTTTTAAAGATACAAGCTCATCCCGACATTAAACTCATCGAGACCTTTCATTTGAATACCCACATTAATTTTTCATATATTTATATATAATATATATATGTATATATGAAAAATATATAAAAATGCATGTGGGTACTCAAATGAAAGCTCTTGATGAGTATAACATCAGAATGAGCTTGTATCTTCAAAAAGGTCAATATTTAAGAAAGTACAGTGTAATTTAATAAAAAATCAAAATTTTATTTATTCATAGTTCACAAATCACGGCAGTCACATAGTGACTGCACGATAGCTAGTTTATTATTATCATATATATTTAATAATTAATTATTTTTTATTTATTTAAAGGATTCGAATGCCGTTGTGGTGGACTCTTTTGCTCTGTGCATCGATACAGTGACAAACACGATTGCAAGTTCGATTATAGAGAAATGGGTGCCCAAGAAATTCGGCGTAACAACCCGGTTGTTGTTGGTGAAAAAGTGCAAAAAATTTGAACTATTTTAGTGTGTAGTCGTTGGGAAAATGGTTATAACTATATAAACAAAACAAAATATTATAATAATTAAATAAAAAATAAAAAAATAAAAAAAAAAAATTAAGCATGAGAAAATAACGAGATGAATTATCTGGCAGCTGATTGCACATTGCGGAATGGGGGTATGTTTCATCTGCTGGATCTAATTGGGCGTTCGGATCTCCGGCATAAGTATCGCGATTAATCAGATCTATTTCAACACCTAAATCATGCTCTGTCAGAACTTCATACTTGTAATTACGCTCTAGCGATGTCGGGTTATACTGAATGAACCTGCAAAACAATATTACTATAGTTAAAAAATAATCAATATGTTTAAAAAAAAAAAAAAAAAAAACACTGTTTGAAATTACGTTGCGAATGCTTATTTACGCGAATTACATACGGAGTTTTTTTTGTAATTGAATAATTAAAGATTTAAAAGTTAATTAATTTAATTAATTAAATAAATTAAATAAATAAATTATAAAAGATTAAAAAGAAGTAATCTGAAAATAAAGAAAAAAAAAAAAAACAAAACCCTTGGCTTGCCAAATGCAATACGTTCGGCGTATTGTCATTGCTTTAAACTGCAATAAATCATTTTAATCAAGGATTTTCGTTTACACTATTGTTAGAGTGTTAATTATTATTATTAAATATTATTAACTATTATTATTAATATTATTCAATACTTTTTGATTTTTTCTTCCTTGGCTTTTGATGTTTTTTTTTTTTTAAAGTATACTTGACGAAAGGTTTTGATTATCGCTTTAATTCGTGTGTTCCGCCCACGATCAATGTAAAATCCAAATCCTTAAATTATTAATGATTGAAAAAAAAATTTAAAAAAATTTAATTTTTTTATTGAGCTTACTAAAAAAAAAATCATGCTGAGAATATAAGAAGAAATTAAAGTAATGAGTAGTTAAAGCAGTTTTATTTCATCATATTGATGAACATAATTATTGTAATCGTAAAAAAAAAAAAAAAAAAAAAAAAAAAAAAAAAATCTATAATAATAAATTGAGAGAATTTTTTAAACTTACTAATTTTACACAAGTTGGTTTTTTTTCATCAATTATTATAGTACGTAAAAACCAACTGGAGCTACTATGGATTAAGATCGTGGACGGGGTACATGGAAAGAACAAAATTACACTGCATATTCTTCTATATTATACTCAGTGTAATCTGTGATGAAAAAAAATTTCAGATAATATCAAATATAATCCAGATTATACTAAATTATTTTTGTATTATACTCCGTGTAATCTCCAATTTGACCAAGTAATTTTTCTGGTTACACCGCGTAAGATTACACTGGATATAATCCTGAAAAATATCTCGTATAATTTGAATAATACTCATTAGAATCTTGGACTATATAATTTTTTCAAAAATTATGATATTCAACTTTTTTCTTTTTTGAATTATAAAAATTTTTTTAATTTGTGAAAATTGTGGGAATCATTTTTTTTTAATTTGCATTTTTTTTTTAAATATACCAATAAAATTAAATAGAAATTTCGTTCAAAAAAATAAAAATTAAAATCGTGACCCCACACAGAAAGAACAAGATGACACTGGATATAATCTCAGATTATACTCGGTGATATCTGTGGTGAAAAAAAATTTCAGATAGTAGCTAGTATAATCCAGATTATACTGGGTGATTTCTGGATTATAGTCATTATAATCCAGATTATAGTCATTATAATCCAGATTATAGTCATTATAATCCAGATTATAGTCATTATAATCCAGATTATAGTCATTATAATCCAGATTATAGTCATTATAATCCAGATTATATTCATTATAATCTGGATTATACTCATTATAATCTGAATTATATTTAGTATACTCTGGATTATACTCACTGTAATCTAGATTATACTCATTGTAATCTGAATTATAGTCATTATAATCTAGATTATACTCATTATAATCTAGATTATACTCATTATAATCTAGATTATACTCATTATAATCTAGATTATACTCATTATAATCTAGATTATACTCATTATAATCTAGATTATACTCATTATAATCTAGATTATACTCATTATAATCTAGATTATACTCATTATAATCTAGATTATACTCATTATAATCTAGATTATACTCATTATAATCT
>JZSA01005070.1:0-16370 GCA_000956155.1 Cotesia vestalis | reverse complement strand
TTTTTTTTTTTTTTTTTTTTTTTTTTTTTTCAAGGAACCCGTCTGGTAAAATTGATTAAAAAGACAAACGCGAAGTTTAAAAGCGTAAAACTTATTGAATAAATAAGTTAATTAGTACTCATTTTTAATTTGACGACGTTGTGTATTACCTTTGGGTGTACTAGCAAAGTACTTGTGCAAATTACGTCCATTAACAATAAATTGTTGCTGTTCACTTTTAATAGCGCCTTGCACTGACAGCGGGGGCGTAGAAGCTGGTGTAAGAATTCCCAAATCATCGTCACATTCAATAAATTCAGATTTAATGTAACCATGATCTTCTATTGCTGAGACTTTAGTCTTAGAAGAAGAAGAAGTTGAAGAAGACAACGAGGATACCTTTAAAGAAATTTTAGTATCTCCAGAAGAATTACCAGTTAAATTATCAAATTCATTTCCAGTCTTAATTAATGATTTATTTGTTAATTTTATTTGTAATCCTGAAGCGCTGCAAGTGTGCTGTATTGCAGCATGATTTTTTAGGCCGTACGTTGTTTTGTAACTCTTACCACATGAGCACTTGAACGCTTTACGAATCCTAAAATAGTTATCGTATAGTTCTTTACGTCTAATTTATAGACAAAAAAAAAAAAAAAAAAAAAAAAAAAAAAAAAATATTAGAGTAAAAATAAAATTGTAGAAAAAAAAAATTCCAGAATCTGGCGGTGGAAAATAAGAATTAAATGAACGTACTTGCCGTTGTCTCTATGACCGTTTTTAGAGTGATACTTGATCCCATTGACATTTTTATAACGCTTTTTACATCCAGGTACTGGACAGAGGAATGGCTTATCCGTGTTATTATTGTTCTGATTGATTATTGTTTGACCGACAACCCTGGGAATAAGAAGCGTATAATCGAGTGGCAGTTGATTCTTTCTTCTTAAGTAAGCGCTCCGCTATGCGCCCCAGTACCTGCTCCCATAGCGTAGAATGTAGTCCGATGACAATTCTTCGGATGTTGCCCACGAGTCATTGCTGTCCTCCTGGTCACTTGTCAAGTCTTCTCCTTCCTCTGCTTCGCTTCCTGAATTATATATTTTAATTAGCTTTTGATAATTCAGTTGGTAAGTTGAAAAAAAAAAATTAAAATTAATTTTCATGAAAAATTTTTAATCTAAAAATTTTAATTTAATAATTTTTTCTTTATTATGGATTAATAAAAAAAAAATTTGAATATATCTTAAATTATATTAGTAATTTCTATTTTTTATTAATTTATTTTTATTTTTTTAGTAATTTTTATTAATTTTTTTAATCAAAAGTTATGTAAAATTTTATAAAAAATTTTTAGAATTTTTTTTTTAATAAAAAATTATTTTTCAAAAAATTTAAAAAAAAATTTCACGTGTAGAAAATTTTAATTTTTTTTTATTGAAAAATTATTTTTAAAAAAATAAAAGAAAAAATTTCACATGTAGAAAATTTTTAAAATTACACACGCAATTTTTTAAAAATATTTTTTTGTTCTAATTTAATTATTAAAAAAAAATGAAAATTGATTTAGCAGACATTTAATAATTTTAATAACTTTTTTAACAAATAAATAATAGCTAAAAAAAAATTTTTTTTTTTCAATTAAAAAAAATTAAAAATCCAATTTTTTAAAAATCATTTTTTGGAACAAACTTATTTGTTAAAAAAAATTAAAAAATAATCTAGTGACTGCTAACTTTAATGTCATTAAAAAAAATCAAAAAATTAAAATTAAAATAAAATTAGCAGATATTTAATAATTTTTTTTAATAAACAAATTATGGCAAAAAAAATTGACTTTTAGAAATTTTAAAAAATTAAAAATGCACTTTTTTAAAAATAATTTTTTGTTCTAATTTAATTATTAAAAAAAAAATGAAAATTAACTTAGCAGATATTTGATATTTTTAATAATTTTTTTAACAAATAAATTATAGCAAAAAAATTTTTTTTTTAAAAACTGACGTAGAAATTAAAAAAAATTACAAATCGAATTTTTTAAAACAAATTTATTTGTTTAAAAAAAATCAAAAAATTAATGTAGCACATATTTGATAATTTTTAAAATTTTATAAAAAACAAATAAGAAAAAAAAATTGCCATCTAGAAATTTAAAAAAATAAAAAATGCAATTTAAAAAAAAAAATTTTTTGGAACAAATTTTTTTGTAAAATAAAATTTAAAAAATGACAGCTAATTTTAATGTCATAAAATTACAAACTTCGGCTAACTTTATTATTATCTGCTAAATTCACCCTCATGATAAAAAAATTTTTTAAAAAATTTGATAAACTGTAAGTGCAATTAAAAAAAAAATTTTTTTTAGTTTAATTAATAAAAATTAATCAAAAAATCAAAATTTTCGGCTAACTTGATTGTCATAAATAATATATAATAATAATTAATTATCAATAAAAAATTATTAACTAAAAAATACTTCAGTCCCCAGATAACCTCAAAATAAAATGAAATTGCTACAAAAATAAACAAATAAAAATGACAGCTAACAATAAATAATTAAATAAATAAATAAAAGAAATTACCGATATGTGTTTCTTCGATATGTTGAATAAGATGTCCTAAACTTTTAAATGTTAAACCGCAAGCATTAAATTTACAAACGTTCAACATAAATACTGCCATAGCAATGAAGAATTGAAGGTGAACAGTCAAGTTGACAATTATCACATCATCCTAATTGTCACGACAAATCACAATAACCTTAAAATTACACTAGTAATAAATAAATAAATAAAACAATAAATAAACTGACAGTAAATTAAAAACTCACTTGAAAAATATTTAAAATGTATGATAAAAAATTAGAATGTAATTTGACTTTTAGTTGACTGTGAAAAACAACCGACGGTATTCGTGAAAACTCGTGAAATCTTCGGTTAAACTCGTGTCAATTCGGTTGGTCGATAAAATGACCCAGGGTGTGGTAAGTGGTGAAGCAGCGACAAGACGGAAATCGTGATATTCCGTTGGGTAGTGGACTCTTGATAGGCGGCAATAAACTCCATTCGTGCGCCGTCTCTTCACCAGTTCAACATTCCAAAAGCCGGGTTACCTTTCCTGTTCCTCGACACTGCTCTTTGGTAAGTCAGCGCCTGTCGACTAGCAAGTGAGTAATAAAAATCAAGTTTAAAAAAATTATTTAACGATATTATTAATAATAAATAAATGTCAGTGAATTTATTCCAATTATTTATTATTATTTATCCGTACGTGTTTTGTGATAGTTTATGTCACAGTTAATTATTTATTGAGTGTAGATTTACAGAATAGATCTAAACGGAAATCGGCCATTTTATAGTGTGCCGACAACTCGCATGTTATACTTACGTATTAATTAATTTTATTTCTAACATAAAATTTATAAATTTCATTAATTAATCCTTAAAATTTTTTTAATTCCCCCAGCAAAACTTTAATTTTCCCGAAATTTTTTTAATTCTGTTACGTAATCGATAAAGTTCGTAAAATCTTCGTAAGTTTTAAAATTCAGTCCTCCAAAGATTAAAATTACGCCGTGGCTGCTCGTCCCATTGATAGCCGGGCATTTTTTTTCTCAATAAAAAATTTTTTTTTTTTTTAATTTCAGGCATTTCAGTCAAGAAGACATCCAACTAAAATAAACAACGTCAAAATGTTTGCCTGCACCCGATTCATTGCCCCAGTTGCCAGATCGGCTGTAAGTACTCTATAAAAATTAAAATTCTATCTAAAGTAACCTCCACATTGTCCTGGTTACATAACTCTCAAGAAAATCAAAAAAATTAATTTAATTATTCTATTTTATTTTTTACAGTTAGTTGCCAGCAGCAAAAACTACGTACGTCCTCTCACCAGTGGAGTTATCAGCCAAAGTCAATCTTTCGCAGAAAGTCAAAGCCAAACTCCAGCCTGTTTAGTGAGTCGCTTTATAAATTTAACAATTGCATAATGAGAAGTTATATAACCTTACGCGCTTTGGTTATGTTATTGATTTTTTAGTTTTTTAATTTAAAATTAAACTTTTTTTTTTAACACTACTTTAGATTTTTTTTTATTGTCATTAATGGTAATTTTATTAATTTTTATTTTAGAGCCCAGTCATCCGTAGCTTCCAGACCTCCGCGGTAAGCCGTGACATCGATTCAGCTGCCAAATTCATTGGCGCTGGCGCTGCCACTGTTGGAGTCGCTGGATCTGGTAAATAATTTAATTTAATTTAAAAATTTAAATCACGATTAATATGTCAATATATTTTTTCTATTATGCAACAATTACATAATATACACATTTTATTTCGGCTCTAGGAATTATTTACAAGTGGTCCACCCTATTTTTGGGCATATCTAGATGAAAATCTAACTTTTTTAATTTTTTTTTAATAATTTATGATAAAAAATATCGTGATAAAAAAATTAAGATTTCGATCATTTTTTTGCCTTCAAAAGTTGAAAAAAATTTTAGATAAAATTTTTGTTTGATTTTTTTTTTGAAAAATAATTAAAAAAAATTTTAATATCAAAATTTTCTAAAAAATTTATAAATTTTTTTCCAGATTATAATGAGTATAATTCAGATAGTAGCTAGTATAATCCAGATTATAATGAGTATAATTCAGATAGTAGCTAGTATAATCCAGATTATAATGAGTATAATTCAGATAGTAGCTAGTATAATCCAGATTATAATGAGTATAATTCAGATAGTAGCTAGTATAATCCAGATTATAATGAGTATAATTCAGATAGTAGCTAGTATAATCCAGATTATAATGAGTATAATTCAGATAGTAGCTAGTATAATCCAGATTATAATGAGTATAATTCAGATAGTAGCTAGTATAATCCAGATTATAATGAGTATAATCCAGATTATAATAAATATAATTCAGATAGTAGCTAGTATAATCCAGATTATAATGAGTATAATTCAGATAGTAGCTAGTATAATCCAGATTATAATGAGTATAATTCAGATAGTAGCTAGTATAATCCAGATTATAATGAGTATAATTCAGATAGTAGCTAGTATAATCCAGATTATAATGAGTATAATTCAGATAGTAGCTAGTATAATCCAGATTATAATGAGTATAATTCAGATAGTAGCTAGTATAATCCAGATTATAATGAGTATAATTCAGATAGTAGCTAGTATAATCCAGATTATTATGGGTATAATCCAGATTATTATGAGTATAATCTAGATTATAATGAGTATAATCCAGATTATAATAAATATAATTCAGATAGTAGCTAGTATAATCCAGATTATAATGAGTATAATTCAGATAGTAGCTAGTATAATCCAGATTATAATGAGTATAATTCAGATAGTAGCTAGTATAATCCAGATTATAATGAGTATAATTCAGATAGTAGCTAGTATAATCCAGATTATAATGAGTATAATTCAGATAGTAGCTAGTATAATCCAGATTATAATGAGTATAATTCAGATAGTAGCTAGTATAATCCAGATTATAATGAGTATAATCCAGATTATAATGAGTATAATCCAGATTATAATGAGTATAATCCAGATTATAATGAGTATAATCCAGATTATAATGAGTATAATCCAGATTATAATGAGTATAATCCAGATTATAATGAGTATAATCCAGATTATAATGAGTATAATCCAGATTATAATGAGTATAATCCAGATTATAATGAGTATAATCCAGATTATAATGAGTATAATCCAGATTATAATGAGTATAATCCAGATTATAATGAGTATAATCCAGATTATAATGAGTATAATCCAGATTATAACGAGTATAATCTAGATATTACCCAATATAATCTGGATTATACTACCTACTATCTGAAAATTTTTTTTCACCACGGATATCACTGAGTATAATCTAGGATGATATTAAATTTTACTATTTTTTAATTTTAAAAATCAAAAATTGTGATTATTAACAAATTTTAATAATGAAATAATAAAATTAAATAGAGTGTCAATAATAGGAGCTTTTACCTCGATTATTTGTAATTAATTTTTTTCTTATATACTTGAATTATTTTCATGACTTGAAAATTTTTTCCGGCTCTATTTTTTTCCAATTACCGCTCCTATCACATTATCTTCCACTTCTATTTCAGGCATTGGCATTGGGCTAGTATTTGGATCCTTGATAATTGGCTATGCACGAAATCCTACCCTTAAACAACAAGTATTTTCCTATGCAATCCTTGGATTTGCTTTATCCGAAGCAATGGGTCTTTTTTGTTTGATGATTGCTTTCCTTTTACTTTTTGCATTTTAATAAATCCTTAAAAAAAATCATCCTTCCTAAATAAGTAAAATAATCCTTTATTAATTAAATAAAATTAATGAAAATAATTATATTAATTATATAAATTTTTTTTTTTTAGGTGCTGGAATCGGATCAGTATTCGGTTCATTGATCATCGGTTACGCCAGAAATCCATCTCTTAAACAGCAACTGTTCTCATATGCCATCTTGGGTTTCGCCTTGTCCGAGGCTATGGGTCTCTTCTGTCTTATGATGGCTTTCTTGCTCTTGTTCGCCTTCTAAGCCGTTATCCTCCATAAGAATTACCGATAGTTTTAGTGCGTCACTGCCAAGACACCGTCATCTGGCTTGAAAAAATAGTTCGACGACGGCTGTCTATGGTTCCAAGGGGGTCCATGAAATTATTAAAGCCGATGACTCTTGGTAGTACTGGTTGGAGCGCGACGGTTCAACAAATGATTTATTAATATTAATAATTAATTGAAATAAAAATTTGATAAATAAAAAACGGGGCTGCTGATTAATTTTAAAACATCTTTATAGAAAAATTAAATCAGTAAGAGCCGTCTAATTCCATCCAGTGGCTCGTAATTATTTCATGGCCTACCAATTCATGTAGCATAACTCACATTGTTATAAAGTAATTCAATTGCAGTGTAATAATATTTAACAATAATTATTAAACGTTTAGAAGGTTTATTAAAAAAATTATTAAATTTTCAAGATAAGTCTTACATAATTTTGCATATAGTTCACAATGCAAAGCACGTACGCGCTCAATAATATCAATTATAATTATTTTATTTAAATACAATCTTTTTTTTTTTTTTTTTTGCGCTGTACGGTTTTATTGTTAATTACTATTAATCAATTGGAAAATTAAGTTAAATTCATTTGTTAATTTTGAAACGATTCATCATTGTTAAACCGTCGCGTACGCACGTTTTTGCGGTAACTCTGCGAGGAATATGTACAGTAATATCGAAATAAACATCCAGTCGTACGAAAAATATTAATTACTTTATTGTTATTAATCATTTTTTTAATTACTCCTTACCTGTTCTCTCCATTTATTTTTTTTTTTTACCGAAACAAAATTTTTTCTCCGGGATAGTGAAATATTGATATTTTTTAAGATATAAGCTCATCCTGACGTTACACTCATCGAGACCTGTCATTTGAGTACCCACATCAATTTTTCATATATTTATATATTTATATATATTATATATATGTATATATGAAAAATATATCAAAAATGCAAGTAGGTACTCAAATAAAAGCTTTTGATGAGTGTAACATCAGGATGAGCTTATATTTTTAAAAATACCAATAATTAAAAAATTACTTTGTATCTTGTCAATTATTGATATTTTTAGAGATATAAGCTCATCCTGACATTATACTCATCAAGACCTTTCATTTGAATATCCACATTAATTTTTCATATATTTATATATATTATATATATGTATATATGAAAAATATATGAAAAATTGATGTGGGTACTCAAATGAAAGCTCTTGATGAGTGTAACATTGGAATGAGCTTATATTTAAAAAAAAATCAATAGGTAAGAAAGTGCAGTGCAATTTTAACAAAAATCATTATTTAATAAAGCAAAATTTTATTGATTTTTAGTTCACAAGTCACGGCAGTCACATAGTAATTGCAAGGTTGTTAATTTTGATGATGGAAATTTAAATTTCTTAAATTTTACTGGAATTAATTTTAAAATCAGTAGAAATAATTCTCTAAGTAGTTTTATTTATTTTAAAGTAATTGTAAAAAAAGTAAACTTGTGAAATAAGAAATCCATATCTTAACTTTTTTTTTAACTCATTACACAAAAAAAGTGTAAATTTTTTGAAAAAATTAGAATTTACAAAATTGTCAGATTTCTTCTGATTTTAATAATTAAAGAAAATTAAATTAAAATATTTATTATTTTAAGAATCACACATTAATTAGATTTAAAATAATAAATAAAGCTTTATTTTCTTAAAACAGTTATTGCTTTTCAACTCCAAAATAAATTTAATTTTCAGTTATTTTAGCAATATTATTGTTTTTAATTAGCAATTAGTTAAAAAAATAAATTTTTGAATTTTTATAAAAAAAAATTCTTATCAAAATTTTAAACAATTTTATTTTTTAGCTGAAGAAATAAAAATTTTTCTCACAGTACACGAAAAGAACAAGATGACACTAGATATCATCCTAGATTATACTCAGTGATATCTGCAGTGAAAAAAAATTTCAGATAGTAGCTAGTATAATCCAGATTATACTCATTATAATCTAGATTATACTCATTATAATCTAGATTATACTCATTATAATCTAGATTATACTCATTATAATCTAGATTATACTCATTATAATCTAGATTATACTCATTATAATCTAGATTATACTCATTATAATCTAGATTATACTAGCTACTATCTGAAAAAATTTTTCACCAGAGATATTACTGAGTATAATCTGGGATGATATCCAGTGTCATCTTGTTTTTTCCGTGTAATTTTCAATCCTTCACGTTCCCTAAGACTAGCCCAAGCTTTTTCCTGTTCTTTTTTAGTCAAAGGAACCTTACGTTGCTTAGACACAATTAATTTATTATAATGCTCAACAACTTCACTGTCAATAGCACTGATTTTCCGTTTAAGCGCTTGCCGCTTACTCTCTTCTTGAGCAAGACTCAAAAGTCGTTTCAACTGAACAACATTGTGACTAGATAAGGTCAAAAGATCCTGCTGACAGCGTTTTATCTCAGCGAGTATTTCATCATCTTCATTATTTTTTTTGTGCGAATCCGGTTCAAGGATTCCTTGCTCCACGAGTTCTTTGTGCATGCGCATCTCCAGATTCATTGAATTTTGAATAGTGAGATCTCTTAGCACCGGAGGATCGCCATCTCTAAATAATTTGCTGTCGCTGTTAGGAGTATAAACATTTTCTTCCATTAATGCTGACACTAGTCGTTGAGTTAGAGGACCAGCAATGCTAGTCGAATTCTTAAATATATGCTTAATTAATTCTTATGAATTTTTTCATGAAAATTAATTTAGCATATATTTAATGATTTTAAGAATCTTATAACTAATAAATTAGGGGAAAAAAAATTATAAATTAAAACTTCAATTTTTTTTTAATTATTTATTGGAACAAATTTTTTTGTTGAATAAAATTAAAAAATTGTAAAGTGACAGCTAACTCTAATGTCATAATTTTTTCCGAAAAATTATTTTTAGAAAATTGCATTTTTAATTTTTAAAAATTTCTACTTGTCAATTTTGTTACTCATTTTTTTTTATGACATTAAAGTTAGCTTGAAAATTTTTTAATTTTTTTTAACAAATAAATTTGCTCCAAAAAATTATTTTTAAAAAATTCCATTTGTAGTTTTTTTAAATTTCTAAATGTCAATTTTTTTTGCCATAATTTATTTGTTACAAAATTCTTAAATATATGCTTAATTAATTCTTATGAATTTTTTCATGAAAATTAATTTAGCATATATTTAATGATTTTAAGAATCTTATAACTAATAAATTAGGGGAAAAAAAATTATAAATTAAAACTTCAATTTTTTTTTAATTATTTATTGGAACAAATTTTTTTGTTGAATAAAATTAAAAAATTGTAAAGTGACAGCTAACTCTAATGTCATAATTTTTTCCGAAAAATTATTTTTAGAAAATTGCATTTTTAATTTTTAAAAATTTCTACTTGTCAATTTTGTTACTCATTTTTTTTTATGACATTAAAGTTAGCTTGAAAATTTTTTAATTTTTTTTAACAAATAAATTTGCTCCAAAAAATTATTTTTAAAAAATTCCATTTGTAGTTTTTTTAAATTTCTAAATGTCAATTTTTTTTGCCATAATTTATTTGTTACAAAATTCTTAAATATATGCTTAATTAATTCTTATGAATTTTTTCATGAAAATTAATTTAGCATATATTTAATGATTTTAAGAATCTTATAACTAATAAATTAGGGGAAAAAAAATTATAAATTAAAACTTCAATTTTTTTTTAATTATTTATTGGAACAAATTTTTTTGTTGAATAAAATTAAAAAATTGTAAAGTGACAGCTAACTCTAATGTCATAATTTTTTCCGAAAAATTATTTTTAGAAAATTGCATTTTTAATTTTTAAAAATTTCTACTTGTCAATTTTGTTACTCATTTTTTTTTATGACATTAAAGTTAGCTTGAAAATTTTTTAATTTTTTTTAACAAATAAATTTGCTCCAAAAAATTATTTTTAAAAAATTCCATTTGTAGTTTTTTTAAATTTCTAAATGTCAATTTTTTTTGCCATAATTTATTTGTTACAAAATTCTTAAATATATGCTTAATTAATTCTTATGAATTTTTTCATGAAAATTAATTTAGCATATATTTAATGATTTTAAGAATCTTATAACTAATAAATTAGGGGAAAAAAAATTATAAATTAAAACTTCAATTTTTTTTTAATTATTTATTGGAACAAATTTTTTTGTTGAATAAAATTAAAAAATTGTAAAGTGACAGCTAACTCTAATGTCATAATTTTTTCCGAAAAATTATTTTTAGAAAATTGCATTTTTAATTTTTAAAAATTTCTACTTGTCAATTTTGTTACTCATTTTTTTTTATGACATTAAAGTTAGCTTGAAAATTTTTTAATTTTTTTTAACAAATAAATTTGCTCCAAAAAATTATTTTTAAAAAATTCCATTTGTAGTTTTTTTAAATTTCTAAATGTCAATTTTTTTTGCCATAATTTATTTGTTACAAAATTCTTAAATATATGCTTAATTAATTCTTATGAATTTTTTCATGAAAATTAATTTAGCATATATTTAATGATTTTAAGAATCTTATAACTAATAAATTAGGGGAAAAAAAATTATAAATTAAAACTTCAATTTTTTTTTAATTATTTATTGGAACAAATTTTTTTGTTGAATAAAATTAAAAAATTGTAAAGTGACAGCTAACTCTAATGTCATAATTTTTTCCGAAAAATTATTTTTAGAAAATTGCATTTTTAATTTTTAAAAATTTCTACTTGTCAATTTTGTTACTCATTTTTTTTTATGACATTAAAGTTAGCTTGAAAATTTTTTAATTTTTTTTAACAAATAAATTTGCTCCAAAAAATTATTTTTAAAAAATTCCATTTGTAGTTTTTTTAAATTTCTAAATGTCAATTTTTTTTGCCATAATTTATTTGTTACAAAATTCTTAAATATATGCTTAATTAATTCTTATGAATTTTTTCATGAAAATTAATTTAGCATATATTTAATGATTTTAAGAATCTTATAACTAATAAATTAGGGGAAAAAAAATTATAAATTAAAACTTCAATTTTTTTTTAATTATTTATTGGAACAAATTTTTTTGTTGAATAAAATTAAAAAATTGTAAAGTGACAGCTAACTCTAATGTCATAATTTTTTCCGAAAAATTATTTTTAGAAAATTGCATTTTTAATTTTTAAAAATTTCTACTTGTCAATTTTGTTACTCATTTTTTTTTATGACATTAAAGTTAGCTTGAAAATTTTTTAATTTTTTTTAACAAATAAATTTGCTCCAAAAAATTATTTTTAAAAAATTCCATTTGTAGTTTTTTTAAATTTCTAAATGTCAATTTTTTTTGCCATAATTTATTTGTTACAAAATTCTTAAATATATGCTTAATTAATTCTTATGAATTTTTTCATGAAAATTAATTTAGCATATATTTAATGATTTTAAGAATCTTATAACTAATAAATTAGGGGAAAAAAAATTATAAATTAAAACTTCAATTTTTTTTTAATTATTTATTGGAACAAATTTTTTTGTTGAATAAAATTAAAAAATTGTAAAGTGACAGCTAACTCTAATGTCATAATTTTTTCCGAAAAATTATTTTTAGAAAATTGCATTTTTAATTTTTAAAAATTTCTACTTGTCAATTTTGTTACTCATTTTTTTTTATGACATTAAAGTTAGCTTGAAAATTTTTTAATTTTTTTTAACAAATAAATTTGCTCCAAAAAATTATTTTTAAAAAATTCCATTTGTAGTTTTTTTAAATTTCTAAATGTCAATTTTTTTTGCCATAATTTATTTGTTACAAAATTCTTAAATATATGCTTAATTAATTCTTATGAATTTTTTCATGAAAATTAATTTAGCATATATTTAATGATTTTAAGAATCTTATAACTAATAAATTAGGGGAAAAAAAATTATAAATTAAAACTTCAATTTTTTTTTAATTATTTATTGGAACAAATTTTTTTGTTGAATAAAATTAAAAAATTGTAAAGTGACAGCTAACTCTAATGTCATAATTTTTTCCGAAAAATTATTTTTAGAAAATTGCATTTTTAATTTTTAAAAATTTCTACTTGTCAATTTTGTTACTCATTTTTTTTTATGACATTAAAGTTAGCTTGAAAATTTTTTAATTTTTTTTAACAAATAAATTTGCTCCAAAAAATTATTTTTAAAAAATTCCATTTGTAGTTTTTTTAAATTTCTAAATGTCAATTTTTTTTGCCATAATTTATTTGTTACAAAATTCTTAAATATATGCTTAATTAATTCTTATGAATTTTTTCATGAAAATTAATTTAGCATATATTTAATGATTTTAAGAATCTTATAACTAATAAATTAGGGGAAAAAAAATTATAAATTAAAACTTCAATTTTTTTTTAATTATTTATTGGAACAAATTTTTTTGTTGAATAAAATTAAAAAATTGTAAAGTGACAGCTAACTCTAATGTCATAATTTTTTCCGAAAAATTATTTTTAGAAAATTGCATTTTTAATTTTTAAAAATTTCTACTTGTCAATTTTGTTACTCATTTTTTTTTATGACATTAAAGTTAGCTTGAAAATTTTTTAATTTTTTTTAACAAATAAATTTGCTCCAAAAAATTATTTTTAAAAAATTCCATTTGTAGTTTTTTTAAATTTCTAAATGTCAATTTTTTTTGCCATAATTTATTTGTTACAAAATTCTTAAATATATGCTTAATTAATTCTTATGAATTTTTTCATGAAAATTAATTTAGCATATATTTAATGATTTTAAGAATCTTATAACTAATAAATTAGGGGAAAAAAAATTATAAATTAAAACTTCAATTTTTTTTTAATTATTTATTGGAACAAATTTTTTTGTTGAATAAAATTAAAAAATTGTAAAGTGACAGCTAACTCTAATGTCATAATTTTTTCCGAAAAATTATTTTTAGAAAATTGCATTTTTAATTTTTAAAAATTTCTACTTGTCAATTTTGTTACTCATTTTTTTTTATGACATTAAAGTTAGCTTGAAAATTTTTTAATTTTTTTTAACAAATAAATTTGCTCCAAAAAATTATTTTTAAAAAATTCCATTTGTAGTTTTTTTAAATTTCTAAATGTCAATTTTTTTTGCCATAATTTATTTGTTACAAAATTCTTAAATATATGCTTAATTAATTCTTATGAATTTTTTCATGAAAATTAATTTAGCATATATTTAATGATTTTAAGAATCTTATAACTAATAAATTAGGGGAAAAAAAATTATAAATTAAAACTTCAATTTTTTTTTAATTATTTATTGGAACAAATTTTTTTGTTGAATAAAATTAAAAAATTGTAAAGTGACAGCTAACTCTAATGTCATAATTTTTTCCGAAAAATTATTTTTAGAAAATTGCATTTTTAATTTTTAAAAATTTCTACTTGTCAATTTTGTTACTCATTTTTTTTTATGACATTAAAGTTAGCTTGAAAATTTTTTAATTTTTTTTAACAAATAAATTTGCTCCAAAAAATTATTTTTAAAAAATTCCATTTGTAGTTTTTTTAAATTTCTAAATGTCAATTTTTTTTGCCATAATTTATTTGTTACAAAATTCTTAAATATATGCTTAATTAATTCTTATGAATTTTTTCATGAAAATTAATTTAGCATATATTTAATGATTTTAAGAATCTTATAACTAATAAATTAGGGGAAAAAAAATTATAAATTAAAACTTCAATTTTTTTTTAATTATTTATTGGAACAAATTTTTTTGTTGAATAAAATTAAAAAATTGTAAAGTGACAGCTAACTCTAATGTCATAATTTTTTCCGAAAAATTATTTTTAGAAAATTGCATTTTTAATTTTTAAAAATTTCTACTTGTCAATTTTGTTACTCATTTTTTTTTATGACATTAAAGTTAGCTTGAAAATTTTTTAATTTTTTTTAACAAATAAATTTGCTCCAAAAAATTATTTTTAAAAAATTCCATTTGTAGTTTTTTTAAATTTCTAAATGTCAATTTTTTTTGCCATAATTTATTTGTTACAAAATTCTTAAATATATGCTTAATTAATTCTTATGAATTTTTTCATGAAAATTAATTTAGCATATATTTAATGATTTTAAGAATCTTATAACTAATAAATTAGGGGAAAAAAAATTATAAATTAAAACTTCAATTTTTTTTTAATTATTTATTGGAACAAATTTTTTTGTTGAATAAAATTAAAAAATTGTAAAGTGACAGCTAACTCTAATGTCATAATTTTTTCCGAAAAATTATTTTTAGAAAATTGCATTTTTAATTTTTAAAAATTTCTACTTGTCAATTTTGTTACTCATTTTTTTTTATGACATTAAAGTTAGCTTGAAAATTTTTTAATTTTTTTTAACAAATAAATTTGCTCCAAAAAATTATTTTTAAAAAATTCCATTTGTAGTTTTTTTAAATTTCTAAATGTCAATTTTTTTTGCCATAATTTATTTGTTACAAAATTCTTAAATATATGCTTAATTAATTCTTATGAATTTTTTCATGAAAATTAATTTAGCATATATTTAATGATTTTAAGAATCTTATAACTAATAAATTAGGGGAAAAAAAATTATAAATTAAAACTTCAATTTTTTTTTAATTATTTATTGGAACAAATTTTTTTGTTGAATAAAATTAAAAAATTGTAAAGTGACAGCTAACTCTAATGTCATAATTTTTTCCGAAAAATTATTTTTAGAAAATTGCATTTTTAATTTTTAAAAATTTCTACTTGTCAATTTTGTTACTCATTTTTTTTTATGACATTAAAGTTAGCTTGAAAATTTTTTAATTTTTTTTAACAAATAAATTTGCTCCAAAAAATTATTTTTAAAAAATTCCATTTGTAGTTTTTTTAAATTTCTAAATGTCAATTTTTTTTGCCATAATTTATTTGTTACAAAATTCTTAAATATATGCTTAATTAATTCTTATGAATTTTTTCATGAAAATTAATTTAGCATATATTTAATGATTTTAAGAATCTTATAACTAATAAATTAGGGGAAAAAAAATTATAAATTAAAACTTCAATTTTTTTTAAATTATTTATTGGAACAAATTTTTTTGTTGAATAAAATTAAAAAATTGTAAAGTGACAGCTAACTCTAATGTCATAATTTTTTCCGAAAAATTATTTTTAGAAAATTGCATTTTTAATTTTTAAAAATTTCTACTTGTCAATTTTGTTACTCATTTTTTTTTATGACATTAAAGTTAGCTTGACAATTTTTTAATTTTTTTTAACAAATTAATTTGCTCCAAAAAATTATTTTTAAAAAATTCCATTTGTAGTTTTTTTAAATTTCTAAATGTCAATTTTTTTTGCCATAATTTATTTGTTACAAAATTCTTAAATATATGCTTAATTAATTCTTATGAATTTTTTCATGAAAATTAATTTAGCATATATTTAATGATTTTAAGAATCTTATAACTAATAAATTAGGGGAAAAAAAATTATAAATTAAAACTTCAATTTTTTTTTAATTATTTATTGGAACAAATTTTTTTGTTGAATAAAATTAAAAAATTGTAAAGTGACAGCTAACTCTAATGTCATAATTTTTTCCGAAAAATTATTTTTAGAAAATTGCATTTTTAATTTTTAAAAATTTCTACTTGTCAATTTTGTTACTCATTTTTTTTTATGACATTAAAGTTAGCTTGAAAATTTTTTAATTTTTTTTAACAAATAAATTTGCTCCAAAAAATTATTTTTAAAAAATTCCATTTGTAGTTTT
>JZSA01005067.1:0-70657 GCA_000956155.1 Cotesia vestalis | reverse complement strand
AAAAGTCGGTTATTAAACGGCTAAATAAAATATTTAGAAAAAAATTAAGCCAAAAAATTCCACATGAAGAAATTTATTTTTAAAAATTATAAGTGAATTTTCAAAAATATTTTTTTTTATAATAATTGATTTGTTATAAAAATTTAAAAAATTGTTAGATGTCTACTAATTTCAAAAACTGAAAATATTCAATAGATTTACAAACTGTTTGATACTTCAAGATTGAGAAAAAATTCGCATGCTTTATTTTTGAAACTCTCAAGGGAATGGTAGTTAATAATATCACTCAGTAATTTTTGCCATACAATAAAAGAGTGCTCAAAGGTAGCAGTGGCGAAATTAGACATTTTGAAAGAGATGTAATTTATTACTAAAAAAATTAAAATTTTTTATCGATTATAATTAAAAAATTAACTATAATTTTGTTTTGTAAAAATTTAATTATTTTATATAAAAATACGCCAGACAAAATTTTTTTTTTATTCTTTTAGTAATATAGATTATAAAAACTTGTAATAATCAATATAATTTTATCCAACAGGAGGGGCTTTGTGATTCATTGAACGATTACACTGGACGTGAAAATGCAAAGCATATCGATTTGAACCGTGACTTTCCAGATCAATTTGAGCGTATTCCAGATTTTGCTGTTCACAGACAAAGTGAAACAGTTGCTATGATGATGTGGATTGCTAATCAGCCTTTTGTTTTGTCTGGTAATTTCCACGGAGGTGCTGTTGTAGCTAGCTACCCCTACGACTCAGGGTAATAATTTTTTCACCTTGAAATAAATCCTGACATCAATTTGCTAGATCATATTATAATTACTTATTTAAATATACTTCCAGGACATCTCGGTCATGTTGCATTGAAAGTAAGTCACCGGATGACAATCTTTTCAAGTATTTAGCGCATATCTATGCTGATAATCATCCCATAATGCATAACGGTAACGCTTGTTTACCTGAGTACTTTCCTGGAGGAGTAACCAATGGAGCTAAATGGTAACAATGCCATCTGAAATTGATTAAAAATTATTTTATAGCTTTTAATTTAAAACCAGTTAAATAAATTATTTTTTTTTTAATAGGTATGAAGTTGTCGGTGGCATGCAAGATTTTAATTACGCTCGATCAAATGCATTTGAGATAACATTCGAATTAAGCTGCTGTAAATTTCCATCAGCTTCCTCGATGCCCGAGCACTGGCATTTGAACAAAGAATCACTTATTAAATATTTAGAACAAGCTCATATTGGAATTAAAGGTAAATTATCCATTTTATTTATTTTTATTTTATTTTATCTAATTTATTTATTTTTTATTTAGGTCTAGTACTTGATCCGAATGGCTACCCGATTGAAGATGCACGAATACATGTTGTAGGCAATAGTCATAATATTACCACTACGAACCGTGGTGAATATTGGAGATTATTACTCCCAGGCGATTATCAAGTTTATGCTAGTGCTTGGGGGTAAGTTGGATAGATCATTACATTTTATTTTGCAATTTAATATTTTTTTTGCTCACTATTAATATTTTTTTCTATGAATTTACATTTAAAAAAAAAAATTTTTTTTTTTAAACAGCATTAAGGTAAAAGCCCCTATTATTGACACTATAAGACTAATCATGAATATTTGAATTTTTTTTATCATGTTTCAAATCAATATTGTCAAATTTTTTTTTATAGGACACCTTAATCATAGTTTTTACTTATATAATTTAATTAATTAAATTTAATAATTATTATATCAACTTCAAACCAACAAGTCGGATGTATTATTGACAACGCAAAAAATTCAAAGAGCCGATTATTGACACGTCTTTTATTACAGTTGAATTTATATTAACAATAATTTTTTTTACTAACTAATACAAAACTATTAATAATTTTTATTATTTTTAAATTCGTTTGACCTAGCTTTTCTATATTTTTTATCAGATTTTTTTTTAATAATTTTTTCTAGTTAAATACTTCGATTCTTATAAAATCACATGACAGTATGTAAACATTAATACGTTGATATGTATTTTGAGGGATTAAGTTACCTTACATTATGGCTTACGTCATTAGTTGACGCAAGTTAATTTTTGTGTCTCTATCATTGACATCCGTTGTTTTTAAATTAATTTTAACTCGATAAAGTATAAGTAAATGATTATATGGTTATTTAGACTATAAATAATCTAAAATAATTTTAAAAAATGCAATTACATAAAAAAAATATTGAGAAATCTGGATTTGAAAATGAAGTCTTTTTTACACAGAAAAAAAAATTTCTTGATTAGAGAACAAAATTCTTGGCTCAAGAAATTTTTCGGGTGCCTGAAGAAAGATCAAAGTTGTGTTGGCCGAAGTAAAAATTTTTCTTGAAATTCTATTCTTGGTGTAATTTTTCTTAATTCAAATTTTCATAAATACTTGATACAATAAATTTTTATATTTGATCAAAATTTTTAGATACTTTAGGGAAGCAGCGCAACCTACTTCAGCTGAGAAAAAAATTTTCTCTTGAATATTTGATGCCCATTTTAAATTATTTTAGCGTGCAATTATACATATTGAATAAAAAAAAATGATTTAATATTATTTGATCTTCCCATTTGACATTTTAGTCAATAAAAATATCAATGAAAATTTACTATCGAGATATTTAATTTTTTATTTGATCTTCCCATTTGACATTTTAGCCAATAAAAATATTAATGAAAATTTACTATCGAGATATTTAATTTTTTTGAGCAAGAGAAATTTTCTCAAGACAAGAAAATTTACTTCTATCAAGAATTAAATTTTGTAGAGCAAGAGGCTGAATTTTCTCAAAACAAGAAGATTTTCTTGACTTAAATAAATTTTCTTGGATCAATATACGTATTTCTTAAAGCAAAAAAATTAATTTTGTTGGAACAAATAAAATTTCTTGTCAAAAAAAATTTTTTTTTCGCTCAAGAAAATAATTAGAAAGAAAAATATTTTCTTGGTTCGTGAATTTTTTTTTCTGTGTAATGATATTGTTTAGAAATTACAATCGTATTAGCAGTTTTGGCTTACTTGAAAAATTGAAATTTTTTTGCCATAAATATTTTATTCCTTGAAATTAAATTTTATTATTTTTTAATTTTAAAAACATGTAAAATTGTCATAAAATATCAAAAATTGTGATTATTAACAGATTTTAATAATTAAATAGTGTCAAAAGTGGGGGCCCTGTCAATAATAAGTGCTTTTACCTTAATTGGATTAATTTAATAAAATAATTCTATTTTTTTAAATATTAAATTAATTAAAAATTCTCAAAGTTAATTTTTATGATTAAATTTTATTAAAATTACTGATAATTAAATTTATTTTTCAATTATAAATTTTATATCGCATTTAATAAAATTTTTTTTTTATTGATAAAAAATAGCAATAAATAAGCTCAGATAATTTTTTATTATTTAAATAAAAATTCTAAACAAACTTTTAAAATTCTAAAAGTTTTCAAAGCTAAGCTTAAAAAAATATTATTGCAAAATAAATCTTCTATATAATAATTTATTATTTAATTAATTAATTACATTAAAATTTTTAATTTAGATTTACACCTAGTGAGCCAGTCCGTGTAACAGTAGAAAAAAACGAACCGAAAATTGTGAACTTTACATTAAATCCAGCGACTCCTGATGAACAAGGTAAAATTATGGATTACCCTCAAGTGCTCCCTATAGCGCGAAGTTAGCTTCTGCGGCTAAAGATTGTTTAAAGTCTTCGTTGGTATTTAGTTTTTTAGCAATCTGATTTATATTATTACCTTGATGTTGTATTTCTCTGTATAATGATTGCTCAAACTCAGGCATTTTTCTTTTTATAACGGGTTCAGAGTTTAAAATCTCTTTTCTAATGTAATGACCTCTTTCAAGGCCGGATGCTTCAACAAGCTCTTTTAAATATTCAAACTCTGCTTTGTTTACTCTAAACTGTATAGATATATCTCTACGTACTTCGTGATTTAACTCTATACGTCCTCTTTTTCTATCTGTCTTCATATTTCTTTCTCACTTCATTTAAAGCTGTATACTGAACATAATCTCTTATAGCTTTTATATAATCATCGTCATTAGTATCTATCAATGCCTGTATAAGATCATCAGCTTTATTTTCGTTAATGTATCTATTAGCTACAAAATAACACAAGCTTTGTTCGTCATAGCTTGAACAATAAAAAGGTATATCTTTAGCTTGTTCTATGTAATAAAAAAAACGTGCTAACACATTAAGCTTCATTTCATATTCCATAATCATCTTTGGTTCCTTCTTTTGTATTTAATAAGTTCTTTTTTATCTATTATTTTTCTAACATCTGATATTGCTTGTTTTGCTTCGCTTGAAGAGTTTGTTTTTCCCATGCAGCTTCTAATCATAAAACCACCCAAAACAATACAAAGAAGCATCATTCCTATTGCTATAATCATATATGTCTCCTTATTTCTTATTTGAATAATAAAGTAAGTTTTCGATAACTTCGCTGTAGATGTCTTCATCAATAGCAAGCATTACGTCATTACCGACAAGCTTATCAAAGATAAGTTTGTAGCTTTCTTGATCGTGTCTGTTCATCTCAAATGACTCCTTTTTGCTAATATCCTTATAATCTAAATGAACAAAAAAACGATCACACGGAAGTAAGCGATCTAAATCGTTTATGTATAAACATTTTGATACTGATAAAACTATTTTCATATTTATTCCTTTTGGTTTTTAAGTGAACTGTAAAACTATTTACCGCCACCCTTGATAGGGTGATTAGGCGGAAGGGTAGAGCTTTTTCAACCTTGCGAGTGAAACGAGACAAGGCAATCCGATAGGATTGGGTAAAATAGCGGATACGCTATTACACCTTGCCTCAGTTTCCGAAAAACAAAAATAAAGCTGAACTCAACCTATATTTAAATAAATAACCGATCTAAAAAGTTTGTCAATATAGCGGCTACATAAATAGATACACTGCACAACAAATAAAATGCAAATAAAAAATAGGGTAAATAATATATTGTCTTGATGGGTAGCTGTGCGTAATAGGTAGCTTTGCGTAAAAAATGCTGCTGCTACGTGAAATCTGACAAAGTTCGTGACCATCAGATCACCAGATTTTAAGGAATGGGGTTTGATCGGCGGCGACAGAACAGTAGAAAACTTGCTTTTCTGCTGTTGCTGGCGTCTATGGGTTTAAAATGCTCATAAAATCAACAGACTATAGTATATATTAGTATATACTGCATCGAGGGTTGGCCTTCTCTCACCGTTCCGGGTCGGTTTGGGTTTGTTCTACTGGTGAAGATGGCCAGCTCTCCCCTTCCCTACATCTTCAGTTTTTTGAACAGGTCATCAGAACCGGAAGCTGTGAAAACGTCTGTACCTGCTTCTGAGCGTTCTATCGTGTCTTGTGTCTCTTGGTTAGGATAAAACAGCTTCAGGACTTCCTGATCAAGCTCTGCTTCTGTTTGTTCGTCTGCTGGCAATGTTGCATTGCTCTTACCAATCATAAAACCTAACCGCCGTTTCTTGTCCTTCTGTTCGTGCATGATGTACCTCCCCAGCACAGCCAGATCCTGCATAGAGTTTAGTATACGTTACAGTGTGACTTACTCTGCCATAGCCTTCGGCCTGTGCTTCGCTGTGGTGTAGTGTCCCCAAAACTCCGTCTAATACCTGATATTGGTAGACTTCCTACTTAACAACTTTTTTTGATGGATCTATTGACAACTTTTTTTGATATAGTAAAACTGTAAGAGATTATAAATAAAAGAAAAGCCCGCGTTCTCTGATTAGTTTGGCGACAGTGAGAGAACGGGGCATTACAGAAAGGATACTGCTAAATGTTCAATATAGAAAATAACAGAGAGATATTAAAAAGTCAAATACCTTTAAAGCCATATGCTACTAATGATCTTGATTTTGGATTGACTATTCAAAATAAGAATAAAGCTTTAGATATGCTTTATTTACAAGTAAATCATCCCTTATACCTTCATACAATGGTATTTGATTTAGACAAAGAAAACTGCTTTTACGAGTTTGAAAATGCTCATTTGCCCATCCCGTCTTTTATAACAAAATCACCAGACTCTGGTAGATGTCATTACGGTTATATGCTTAATGCTCCGATCTCATCAACAGAGAAAAGCAGACAGAAGCCTGTCAAGTTTGCCAGAGCATTATATTACAATATGGCTACTCGTCTTGGTGCTGATCTTGGCTATGCGGGACTGATTACTAAAAACCCACTGCATAGCCATTGGTCGCCGTTCTGGTCTGGTGCTGATTTATACGAACTTAATGATTTAGCTGATTGTTTTGATGATTTAGAAGACCCTAAAAAGCGAGAAAATACAGAACTTGCTTTTGGTCGTAATGTTGAGATGTTCGATACTCAAAGGCAATGGGCTTATAAAAATGTGCTAAAATATAAGAATGAAAGCTCATTCGATGCTTTTTATAAAGAGTTATTATTGAAATGCGAAACATTCAATAGCTTTGCTAACTATAATAATCTATTACCTTACAAAGAACTTGTATCAACGGCAAAAAGTATAGCTAAGTTTTGTTGGAAAGAGTTTAGCAACGAAAAACTTCATGATATTCAGAGTAAAAAACAGAAAGCAAGAAGATCTAAAAGAACAGAAAAACAAAAGCTACATACAAAAACACTTTTAGAAAAAGCAATAATGATTAACGAGGAGTAAAATATGACGGCATTACATACAGTAAAAAGGAATAAAACAGCAAAAGAAATGGCTCAAAGATTAAATATCAGTGATAGAACCGTCAGAAAGTTGATTGCTTTACCTCGTGAAGACTATGAGAAAGAAGCAAAACAAAGAAGATTAAAAGCCTTTGTATTACGTGAAGCTGGCTTTAAATGGTCAGAGGTTGGGGAAAGGCTGGGAACTACAAAACACGGGGCTATAGCTCTTTATAAACGTTATCAACAAATAGACGCACCAACAACAAAAGAGGCTTAAAGCCTCTTTTATCTTGGTTTAAAACCGCGTGGTTTTAAATGCTGATCGTCTTCCTGCTGTAGTTGTGTTGGTGTTGTTTCATTTTTTGGTTTTTCTTTTTTAAGAGCTTCTTTTAACTTCGATTTAAATCTATTTTCATTCATACTCCAACCTGAAGGTTTTTTCTTTATTTCTTCTTTAACTATTTTTTCTTTATTCTTTGGCTGAATAATAGGTTTTTTTATACCTAACCTTTCTCTTATCTCTTCGATCTTAGTTGCTCTACTATTGATGTTGCCACGGCCTTTGAGTCTAAATGAATAGGTGGCTGCGTTGGCTGTTTCTGCATGATCAAGTATCCTACTGATAGAACCGCCGCTAAATGTATTGCTCCCACGATTAAAGCTACTTTTAGTATAAGTTTTGATTGGTTCTTTATTGTGTTGTTTTTTAACTCTGTTGAGTATTTGTGTAGCTTTCTGTGTTGTTCTTCTAACTTTATGGCTTGCTGGTCTATTATATTTTTCGCTGAGTTTAAAGCGGTTGTTGTTGCTTCTAATGAGTTGTTCACTCTGGTTAGTGTCTGTTGCGTCTGATTTAATGCTGTGCTGACTGACTCCGATAATATCATCATTGATTCTGTCAACGGCTCCACTGTCATTGATATTTGGTTCAGCAAGTGATCGTCCAATACTATTTGGTTCATCATCTTTTCTTGCTGAGAAGCTCCTAACGAGTTCATCATCTCTATTTTTGTCATATTTCACCTTACCTTTAATAGTGTTCCAACTGTATTTTTTACCTAACTGTGAGCCTTTAAAATAAATATTTTTTTCATTATTTTTGATACCAAACGACACTCCGGCGACGTTGCCAGTGCTTGCAACGTTGAAGGCCGGATCGATGCCTACAGCCTGCAGACGTTCTACGAACGTAGACAAATCAGGCTTACCGACTAAAGCTGCTTGTAGTGCGTTCTGTAGCACTAAACGGGCTGGTTTCTCACCTGTCCTCAAGGCTTGCTCGATCTCTGCTTTGGTTGGTGCTGATACCTCTGATTTTTGCCCTTTTAGACTTTGTGTGATGGTTAAGCCGTGCTTTACTTCTAAACGTTCACAAGCTGCTATTGTGTTAAATGCTGAGTGCTGCCCAAGCCATACAGAACCGTCTAAACCGACTCTATTTGCTACTATATGAATATGGTCTTGTTCTGTATCATTATGACGTACACAAATATATTGATGTTTTTCTATATTAATATTCATTTCTTTCAAATAGTCTTTTGCTATCTCCTGCCATTGTTCATCTGTTAAATGTTCATTTTTTGGAAGAGATAAAAAAGCGTGAAAAACTGGTTTTTTTATATCTTGTCTAAAGCTACTTACAATTTTAAACTCATCAGTTAAATCACTGACATTATTGTAATCACTTGACATATTGCTACATATGAAATCGTGGTCATCTTTAAGAATGTAATCAACTCTATTTTTAAATGATCTTCCGGGTTTTGCTACATTTCCTTTCATACATAAACCTCACAAGCTTTTAATATTCTTTTCATAAGTTGCTTTATGGCAAAGTTAGCTTCTGCGGCTAAAGATTGTTTAAAGTCTTCGTTGGTATTTAGTTTTTTAGCAATCTGATTTATATTATTACCTTGATGTTGTATTTCTCTGTATAATGATTGCTCAAACTCAGGCATTTTTCTTTTTATAACGGGTTCAGAGTTTAAAATCTCTTTTCTAATGTAATGACCTCTTTCAAGGCCGGATGCTTCAACAAGCTCTTTTAAATATTCAAACTCTGCTTTGTTTACTCTAAACTGTATAGATATATCTCTACGTACTTCGTGATTTAACTCTATACGTCCTCTTTTTCTATCTGTCTTCATATTTCTTTCTCACTTCATTTAAAGCTGTATACTGAACATAATCTCTTATAGCTTTTATATAATCATCGTCATTAGTATCTATCAATGCCTGTATAAGATCATCAGCTTTATTTTCGTTAATGTATCTATTAGCTACAAAATAACACAAGCTTTGTTCGTCATAGCTTGAACAATAAAAAGGTATATCTTTAGCTTGTTCTATGTAATAAAAAAAACGTGCTAACACATTAAGCTTCATTTCATATTCCATAATCATCTTTGGTTCCTTCTTTTGTATTTAATAAGTTCTTTTTTATCTATTATTTTTCTAACATCTGATATTGCTTGTTTTGCTTCGCTTGAAGAGTTTGTTTTTCCCATGCAGCTTCTAATCATAAAACCACCCAAAACAATACAAAGAAGCATCATTCCTATTGCTATAATCATATATGTCTCCTTATTTCTTATTTGAATAATAAAGTAAGTTTTCGATAACTTCGCTGTAGATGTCTTCATCAATAGCAAGCATTACTGGCGGCTCGCTAGGGAATTAATCAGAAATTCGGGCTCGTAAATATGTTTTTACAGTTTTTATAAAGCAATGTTGTCAGGCATGGACAATATAATGCCCCGTAGGGTGTAAGTGAATGATCAACTATCAGCTATTAGCTATTATATGTATTTCGGGGACTAATCCGAGCCCTGGGAATAATTAGTAGAGGTCCTCACCCCGGGTGATAAAACTTGTTACGTTTTGGAGCCTCAGGGGATCTTCTTCTTCTTCTTTCGGTGCTCGGTGGAGAAGAATTGTTGGTCTGGTCTTCGGGAGTTGGAACGGGGTTATTAATATGTTTTATTTCTAAGTGATTTAATGTCCGAAATTGATTTTTTTGTTTTGTTTGATGAATATTGAGATTTTATTAAGATAGATTTTTCATTGGTGAATTATTAGAGCGCATTTACACAATAGAAAAAAATCTACGTCCAAAAAAAATACTCAATTTTTTCTTTTTGAAAACTTCACAAAAAAAAAGACAAATTTTCAGAAAGTCAAGTTAAAGACACGTGAGTAATTTCCACTATCATCAATCAAATAAACAAGTCCAAAAATTAGTATCAAAAAATTCCAAAAATTGAATTTCCAAAAATAACAAAAAATGAACCAAATTTTTCCGATAGAAAAATAAAGTCCTCTCGTTAACAATGAGGATGAAATGAAAACTATCAAAGTATCTGAAAGGGTTAGCATTACCAAGTGTTCCAGGTGTTCAAGCTCTCCATCACAGATTCTAAATAACCCAGATTGGAGTGACGTTTTAGTAGACCAACTTCTCAGATTCTATTTGCCAAACTGTCAGCGGGATGAGGATTCAAGAGCTACTAAAATATTTAACCAACCAATCTGGGCTTCCCCCTTCACGAAAGTGAACCCAAAATCAAAAATTCGATACCAAGCTCCAATTACTTGACAAAATACATTTATAGTGAAGTTTAATAAATTTTGACGAAGGCTAATATTGGAAAATCAAAAATTAATGAACCAATTCACAAAAAATAATGATGATCATTTATAAAAATAATAATAATGACGATAATAAAGCTTATAAAGGGACTCGTAAAGTTAAGTAAAGGCAGATAGAGGGACCAGTTCTTGAATATTTTACGCGTAAGGCAGGCAGCTGCCCTCGAGATTGGATCGGTTTCAAATTATCCAGGCGACTTGGTCCGAACACTGGACACTGTCTCCTCATTTTGCGTTTGGTCCTCTTCCTCAACTCGCCGATCATGTATGTATGTACTTGTACACTCAGCACTCGACATTTTACACTCGATGGACTCTCCTGGGGCATATTTTCTTGGACATTCTTAAGAATTTACTTCGACATCCAACACAACATACAACATATCCTTTCTCTTATAAAAAATAAATAATATTAAACTGTTACTTGAGATGACACGCGACACCTACATTTAACTTTTGACAACTATTATGATCTTATAAACCACCGGTTTATCACCAACAAAAAAAAAATTCATTATTAATTTTGTGTTTACCCTCTTCTTTTTTTCACCCGCAAAAATTCGATAATAATAACAAGAATCATCATTTGATGGGGCTTCTTACCAAGGCCCAGCCATTTTACTTCCCCATTACTGATTTTATCATCTCGTGATATCAAAAGAGAAGCGCTCTTGCTCTTTCTTCCTTATTTTCGAAAAGTAACAAGCAAAGCGTGCTCATTATAGCCTGTAATTTTTTTAAATAATTATCTGCCCAAAATATACACGAGGATTACGCAATTTGTAATGCCTGCGAAGCATGCACCTATCGGAATACTTCACTTCGGTGTAATTTGCGTTAATTGTGTGTTCTGGTTCCTCTGAAAATCGATCTGGCTTCAGCTGGTGAGCTAACAATGAATGTTTTGGCTATCGCGTTACAGTTTACAATGCCGCAATAGCCCTAGTGGAAAAAGTAAATTTCTTCAAATGGGAACAGTTCATTATGGAATGTATATATATATATATATATAGTTGGGATTTATATCGCGGCATTGTGGTTTTTCAACGAGGAATAAATGAGGGAAATGTTAACTATGAACTGTGATGCGGGCTTTGAGGATGAATGAGGATCTGTGTTGTGTATTATATGGAGATTTGGTTCTCGATTCAAAACGACGCATGCGAAAAGAAGATGTACACCATGTGAATAGATGTATCATGGATGAAAATCGATACATATTGTTTGATCTTCTATGGATACTCTTGGGATCTTGATTTGAACTTTTAACTATTTTATGCACTTAAAAAAAATTACTTGATTCAAGAGAAATATTTTTTTGAAAACTTTGCTATACTTGTCCTTAGAAGTATTCGGTTTGAATTAATTTTGGAAATTTATTAATTAAATCAAGAAAGTAAAATAAAATTTTTGTACGGAAAAAATGTAAGGAAAAAATTAATTTATATTTTTGCCCACACGGAAAAAACAAGATTTAACTGGTTTTCATGTCGGATGGAACCTAGTTCCATCTATAGTGAAAAAATGTACAGATGGTAATTACTTCTATGTAGATTGTAGTGGGAACAATCTTCGTTGAACTCATTTCAATCCGAGATGGGACTCAGTTCAACGAAGATTGTCCCCGCCACAATCTACATCCCGTGTAAAAAAAATTGTCCCAAAAATGTCCCAAGCTTGAGACATCCAAACGTGACACAATTTGGGACATTTTTGGGACATCTTAGAAATAACCAGAAATTTTAAAATGGTGCATTTAAGTAATTTGTCGTCAATTTTACGTATATTTTTAAAAATTTTTTAAATTAAGGTTCGTTTACAACACATGCGGCGGTACCTTTATTTTCTGAGTGGACAACGGCGCGAAAGATTTAAAAATATTTATATTTTATTTTAATCAATTTTGTTAGAGAAAATGAGATTATGAGGCTTGCACTTTTGGATTTTCTCATCCAAATTGGAATTTATAACATCAAAAAATAAGTCTTAAATACGGTAAAAAAAAAAAAAAAAAAAAAAACTTTTCCTATTGGTGAAATTTTCAAAAAAATTTATCTTTATAATAATTAATTCCTTAAAAAAATCTACCAATTTTTCTATAAATTAAACGACTGTCAATTTCAGTATTAACTGTTAATTAAATTAATAGATGCAATTCTTGGCGCAATAATAATCAAGAATACTTTTTTTAATCAAGCAATATTTTTCAAAAATTCTATGCAAGAAATTATGTTCCAATTTTACGGTTTCAAAAATCCTTTATACTTATTCGAACATTTTTTAGGAAGTATAAAAATTTTATTGTAAATTTTATTGCAAAAAGAACTCACTGAAACTCAAAGCTGAAAATTAAACACTGAAAAGCATCACGGGTTCTAAAAAAAAAAAGAAAGAACACTATATTTTTGAAATAAATTTTATTTTTAATTATAAAAATTGTTAACTGACATTTAGCTTGCATAAAAAGCGATTAAAAGTTGAAATAAATTTTTGTGGTACCTGCTGTATCTAAAAAGTCTAAAAACTAAAACTACCGGAGTTGAGAATAAAAAACGGATATCGTGTGTGACGAAGGAAAAGATTTAAAAGTGAAAAAACAGGCTCGTGACCCATTTATTAAAAATGGAAACTTTGTTATAAAGCACCTTATAAAGGAAAGGCCCGATAGGGAACTGTCGGGCTTACTGCAAACTAGTACATACAATCCACGGGTAAGTTCTAGTTCAGTACAAATATATATATTCAGCAATAGGTACAAGCTTCTTTGGATTTAGTCCTCGGGTATAATTCAAGGCTCTGTCTGTGCGTTAGCCTCGTCCACGGGGAATTATTCCAGAGTTAGAATCACATGACCTGCTATTCTATATGTGCAAAGCCATCCATCGCGCACTATGTACACTATAAAAAAAAAAATAATAAAATAAAAAAGGAATGATCGAGTACAAAGGAGAGGAAAAACGAGAAGTGGAAGTACCCCTCGACCCCGATTATATTCTTTGACATTCTTGCTACCTGCTTTTATTTTTCATTTTTGTCCTCCCCGTCTTACTTATACTTCTTCATTCTTTATTATTCTTATTGTTATTATCATTATTATTATTATTATTATTGTTATTATTATCATTATCATTATTATTATAGGTGTACCTCGGCGTTATTATTTTTTATCACGTGAAATAAGCCGTAGCATAATTATTGACCCGTTTTTTGTTTTACTTTTTGCATCGCTTATTGTTCCCTTCGACAATAGAATAATTTCGTAACTAAATTTGGGTGTATTATTATTTATTGTAATTCGCTATATTTTTGCTATGTCATTTCACAGGTATCAAAACGTGAGAATATTTTTTTTTATGAATATGCAAAATGTTAAAGGGCAAAAATTGATAAACAAAATTTTTAAATAAATATAAATTTTAAACGGAAGAGAGAAGCTCGAAAATATTACAAATAAAAATAATTATACCGATTTAATCAAAGTATATGTTTATTTTTATTTATTTATTTATTTATTTATTCAATTTAAATGCCAAGGCAGTAAACCGAATGGCAAAATTACAAACATTTAAATATAATTATAAGTATAAATACACGTATGGTTACAGCAAATATTTCCATGATACAAATAACATACATTTTATCGCAATAATAATTTGACTTAGTGATGATAACAGGATAAATTTAGACTACCCGGGTAAAAAAAAAAGTTCCGGAAACATTCCTCTGAAAAGTTCCGATTATGAGACGATCCGGAACTTTTGCAGAACTTTTCCGGAACTCTTTAGAAACAGTATTAAGAAAAAATTTTCACTTATAAACTTTGGAGTAACTAAAAATTTGAAATTTAAAAAATTTTTGAGGAACTTCTCCGGAACTTTTGCGGAACTTTTTCGAAACTTTTTCGGAACTTTTTGAAAACGACATTAAAAAAGTTTATTTTCAAATTTTTAAGTAACAAAAATTTGAAATTCTTATAATTTTTGAGGAACTTCTTCGGAACTTTTACGGAACTTTTTCGGAACTTTTTGGAAACAACGTTAAAAAAGTTTACTTACAAACTTTTAAAAATTTGTAAGTAAACTTTTTTAATGTTGTTACTACAGAGTTCCGAAAAAGTTCCGGAAAAGTTCCTCAAAAATTTTAAGAATTTCAAATTTTTAGTCACTCAAAAGTTTATAAGTGAAAATTTTTTCTTAATACTGTTTCTAAAGAGTTCCGAAGAAGTTCCGGAAAAGTTCCGCAAAAGTTCCGGAAAAGTTCCTCAAAAATTTTAAGAATTTCAAATTTTTAGTCACTCAAAAGTTTATAAGTGAAAATTTTTTCTTAATACTGTTTCTAAAGAGTTCCGAAGAAGTTCCGGAAAAGTTCCGCAAAAGTTCCGGATCGTCTCATAATCGGAACTTTTCTGAGGACTGTTTCCGGAACTTTTTTTTTTACACGGGTAGTGAGCATAATAGTGTACACAGAAAAAAAAATTTACTTGAATCAAGTAAATAATTTTGAAGAATTTCATCTTCTTGATTTGGGTAGAAAAATTCTTAAACAAAGAAATTTTTCTTGATTTAAGTAAGTTTTACTAAGTTCAAGAATTTTTTCTTTTAATTCAAGACAATGAAACTCTTCAAAATTATTTTCTTCGTTCAAAAATTTTTCTCTTGATTCAAGTTAATTCTTTTTTCAGTGTAGTGATATACTATATGTGTAAATTCCAGGGATTTATTCAGATTTATCTGAGACTTGCAATTTACCGTCAATTTCTAATTTCATGAAAAATTCAAAAGCTTTAGTTTTAAGTGTTTCTATGGTATGGAATCCGACGATTTAAATTCAATGTTATATATATATTAAAAAAAAATAAATATGAATATGGATGGTCTTATGTCCAATAAAATTAAAGTTATTTAAAAAAATTAGCTAATTAAATTAAAATTAAAAAAAAAAAGAATATTTGATTTAGTTGAATATAGTGTTCATTTTTTCAATAATTCTCATAAAGTATATTAGAAAAACATAATGTTTTCCGGGAAATTTTAGATGGGGGCTGTGTAAATTGTTTTTTTCAATTGTTTGACTAGGGGAACTCTGAGCAAAAAGGGAGAGCACACTTTGTCGATTTATGGTAACTAAACACTATAAAATTCTGATGAAATAGTTCGGGAGGAATGAGACATCAGTTCTGAAACAAAAGTTATTTTTACGCTCGAAAATAGATGAAATTTATTATTTCAAATGTATGAAACCTGTTAAGTATTTCTAGGCTCATAGTTTGGGTACTTCTTAGATAAATTAAACTAATAATGACTTTCTACACTTCTCAAATTAAAAGACCGATCGTACTATGACGTTATTCCAGAAAAACAGAAAAATTTTATAATTGAAGGCAAAACTGCGCATTATTTAAAAAAATTTCCATAATACTAATTATGATCTCCATAATTTAAAACTTTTTACGTTGAAATCTCTGATAATTTATTGACTGACGAAAAAATAAATGCGTTAATCGTTCGGATAATTTGTTTTTGAACTATTAAGTTAACTATTACCTTGAGCTTGGGAGTTCCCAGCTTGGCTAGGAAACAACGAGCGCCAGAAGATCTGGTTCGTCCAGCTGCTCCAAGAGCTGAGAAAAGAGTTCGACCGGTCAGGTAGATCGCTGATCTTATCGGCAGCCGTTGCAGCTCCTCCCGCTATTATCGACGACAGCTACTTCGTGCCGAACATCGCCGAGTACGTCGACTTTGTCAATTTGATGGCTTATGACTTCCATTACTATGTTTGGTACCTCCCCGTCACTGGACTGAACGCTCCTCTTTATCCGAGGTCTTCGGAGATTGGCTACATTGCCACCTTGAACGTTAATTACTCCGCTCATTATTGGGTTAATAAGGGAATGCCAAGGGAGAAGATTGTGGTTGGTGTTCCTACTTACGGACACTCTTACCAGCTGGATAATGTTGATAACCACGGCATTATGGCGCCTGCTAAAGGTATTGGAAGACTCGGGCTAGATGGCTTCGTGTTCTATCCAATGGTATGCTGGCTGCTTGGAGTCGGAGGACAACGAGTTTATGATCAAGAGAGCCGTGCTCCCTATGTTTATAAATACGATGAGTGGATTTCTTATGAAGATGCCGACAGTGTCGCTGCAAAGGTAACTTTTACCGGCCGATTTTTTACCGACTGAATTTTTACCGACGGTCGGTATTTTTATTTATTTTTTAGGCCGAGTGGATCAAAGCCAATGACTTCAAAGGTGCCATGATTTTTTCACTGAATACTGATGACTGGAGTGGATCCTGCTCGAGCAAGGATGGTAATGAAACCTTTCCCTTGACCAGGATTCTTTCCTCAACTCTGCTCAGGGAAAAGTTGACTCCTCCAGGACTGTAATGCCAAAATATAAGTAGAGTTATCAATTATACATTTAAAAGGTTGTAATTTGGTTAATCTTGCTCAATTTAGAAATTTAATTACTTGATGATAGGGTGCAGGATTAAAGGTTTACATTTTAATATATGCTCATTGAATAATACTTACGCACATGCACAAATTTGTTGTTCAATTAGATTAGAGGTTAGATGTTTATAAAGTTCTAAAGTTTTCAGAGTTTAGAAGTATATTAAATAGTTGAATTTGTAGAATTAATATTTGGAGAAAATTTTGTAGTATTTGATTTAATTCAATTTAATTAAAAAAAGGTCATAAGAAATAATTAAAAAAAAAATAATTTTTTTTTTTTACTTTAATTAGATTTTTTTTTTTTAGAAATTTTTAATTTCAAAATTAGAAAATTTGAGTTTTATAAAAAAATTCTGCGGATAGTTCTGCGACGGCCGCTAGGTGGCGAAATGTAGTCTAAAGTTTTCGCTTGCAAAGTGGTAGATCAAGTATTTAAGTATCATTCAGTGTAATTAAATTTTTTTTTTTAGTCTTTTAACTTATTTTTAATTAATTAATTAATTAATTAATTAATTACAATGTTTTCTCCACAAACTTACTTAAATAAAGCAATTAAAGAGGCTAATATTAAAAACTTACCTGTACTAATGTTAGTAATTATAAATTTTAATAAATAATTTAAAATTGTATTCCATAAAAATATTTTTTCTCTTAAAAGTATTTAGACAGTATTACTTTCGTTAACATTTCAATTATCTTGTATATTTATTACTTTGTTATTGTTCAATTGTAATAGATAAAATTTTATTCTATCAAATGATATTTTGTTATTTTTATAAACCTTATCCGAAATTTTCCTTTCAAAAATTAAAAAAAAATTAAATTGAAAATTTTTTATTAACTACGGGGAAAGAACAAGATTATACTGAGTATAATCCAGATTACAATGAGTATAATCTAGATTATAATGAGTATAATCTAGATTATAATGAGTATAATCTAGATTATAATGAGTATAATCTAGATTATAATGAGTATAATCTAGATTATAATGAGTATAATCTAGATTATAATGAGTATAATCTAGATTATAATGAGTATAATCTAGATTATAATGAGTATAATCTAGATTATAATGAGTATAATCTAGATTATAATGAGTATAATCTAGATTATAATGAGTATAATCTAGATTATAATGAGTATAATCTAGATTATAATGAGTATAATCTAGATTATAATGAGTATAATCTAGATTATAATGAGTATAATCTAGATTATAATGAGTATAATCTAGATTATAATGAGTATAATCTAGATTATAATGAGTATAATCTAGATTATAATGAGTATAATCTAGATTATAATGAGTATAATCTAGATTATAATGAGTATAATCTAGATTATAATGAGTATAATCTAGATTATAATGAGTATAATCTAGATTATAATGAGTATAATCTAGATTATAATGAGTATAATCTAGATTATAATGAGTATAATCTAGATTATAATGAGTATAATCTAGATTATAATGAGTATAATCTAGATTATAATGAGTATAATCTAGATTATAATGAGTATAATCTAGATTATAATGAGTATAATCTAGATTATAATGAGTATAATCTAGATTATAATGAGTATAATCTAGATTATAATGAGTATAATCTAGATTATAATGAGTATAATCTAGATTATAATGAGTATAATCTAGATTATAATGAGTATAATCTAGATTATAATGAGTATAATCTAGATTATAATGAGTATAATCTAGATTATAATGAGTATAATCTAGATTATAATGAGTATAATCTAGATTATAATGAGTATAATCTAGATTATAATGACTATAATCTAGATTATAATGAGTATAATCTAGACTATAATGAGTATAATCTAGATTATGATGAGTATAATCCAGATATCACTCAGTATAATATGGAATTTTTTTAAATAATTATTTTTAAAAAAATTTTTTAAATGTCTAAATTAATTATTTTTAAATAATTTACAACTTTTAAGAACTTTTTTCTCAATAAGAAATTTTTTTCTGTATAATTATTATTTATTTTTGTGCCAAGGATGTCACAGTTAATTTTACGAAAAAAAAAACTATTTCTAACTAAATTCATGTAATTGTTGTATTTATCGTATCAGCAGTACTTTAGATAGTGCACTCTATTTTTTTTTACCTTTCGGTTGACTAATGTAAAGAATATTTGAACTAATATAAATTAAATATAATGCTTATTATTATTATAATAGTCCTAGTGTCCTTAAAAAATAGCCAAGCTGTTCTAACCGAAGTTACAAACACGTCGAAAGGACTCGTCCAAGGTAAGATCTTCAAAACCGTCGGAGAAGAGTTGGAGTATTCGGTTTTCTTCGGAATACCTTTTGCGAAGCCGCCTGTTGGTCAACTGAGGTTCAAGGTACAGTAATTATCGCTCTTAATTAATTAAAATTTATTTATAAGTACTTATGACAAGTATTTTAAAGCCTCCTGAAGAAGCCGAGCCTTGGAATGGCGTTCGGGACGCTACAAAAGAACCTAATCTTTGTCCTCAAAAAAATCCATTTAAAAATTATACTTATGATGGAGATGAGGACTGTCTTTATCTGAATCTTTATACTCCAAAAGTAAGTGACTTTAAAATAAATTATCTTTAGATATATAATTGAGAAATGACTTTGTATCTTGTGAAGTATTGACATTTTTTAAAATATAATCTCATCTTGATGTTACACTCATCAAAAGCTTTCATTTGAGTACCCACACCAATTTTTCATATATTTATATATATTATATATATTATATATATGTATATATGAAAAATATATAAAAAATGCATGTGGGTACTCAAATGAAAGCTCTTGACGAGTATACAATCGGGATGAGCTTATATCCTTAAAAATGTCAATAGTTAAGAAACTACAGTGCATTTTAAGCATAAGACATACGATTCAATAAATAAAAAATGCAATTTGCTAGATAAATTCAACAGACACTACAAAACGTGCCGTAATGGTTTGGATATACGCCGGAGCATTTGTATTAGGTTCAATCAGCCCGAGTGCCTACGGTCCAGATTTCCTCATCGAAGAAGACATAGTAGTTGTCATGCCAAACCATCGTCTAGGAGCTCTTGGTTTTCTGTCCTTAAACTACAAAAACGCTACTGGAAACGCTGGCCTCAAAGATCTGGTCTTTGCACTGCGTTGGATCCAAGAAAACATTGAAAATTTTGGCGGTGATCCTGAAAGAGTTACAGTTTTTGGTGACAGTTCTGGATCTGCTGCAGTAGGCTATCTAGTCCTTTCCGAGTTAGCAACGGGTATGATCACACAATTCAAAAGTAATGAAAGCAATAATATTAACTATCTAACCCCCTTTTTTTTTTAAATTCCTTTTAAGGTCTCTTTCATTCTGCAATCAGCATGAGCGGAGTTCCTTTAAATGTTTGGGCATATGAGCCGCCAATTATCGCTCAGGTCCGCTCATTTCTCCTTGGATTTACTTTGGGAATCTTTACTTTAAATAAAGATAATCTTCTCGAACAACTTCGTAATAAATCTGCTGAAGATATTGTTGGGGGAACTAAATCATTATTACCCGTAAGTACAACCTGTTTCAAAATTCTTTGGTATGTTCTGATAACTTAAAGTCCTCATAATGAAAAAAAAAATTTCAGATAGTAGCTAGTATAATCCAGATTATACTGGGTGATATCTGAATTATACTCATTATAATCTGGATTATACTGGGTGATATCTGGATTATACTCATTGTAATCCAGATTATACTGGGTGATATCTGGATTATACTCATTGTAATCAAGATTATACTAGTTACTATCTGAAATTTTTTTTTACTCAGTATAATCTGGGATGATATCCAGTGTCATCTTGTTCTTACCGTGTACAAGCTTATGATAAACTCGAATAGAAAATTTCAGTCAATTGTTTTGGTACAATTTGTTGAACTAAAGTTGGCCATAAGTTTAGGCCTTAAATTATAGGTTAACACTTATTGCCAACCTTCGCACTTTTTTTACTGAAAGTTGTAGTCTAAGGTAGCTATCAAGGTGATTTTAAAAATAAAATTCTTATCATAAATTTGTTACCTTTCAAGTTAGATGTTTTATCATACGCGCCGACAACAGAGAACCCAACAATAGCAACAATGCCGTTCCTTACCGAATGCGCGCTTCAAAAGTATAAATCTGGTAATTTCAACCAAGTACCTCAAATAATTGGATTCGTTGATTCCGAACTTATGACATTTATAGCAGAAGGTAGGTCTTCAGGATTTACCCTCTAAGTCACAAGATTGTATCCTAAATCATCTAAATTACAGGCGTACAATTACCCGTGATAAACATGATCCTCGACGGCCTTTTTGACCTGCCTTTGCTTCGTGAGGTTAAGAACATCAACCTGATCTCCAGTATAGCCAACTGGATAGTCGGAAAACTCGGTGGATTGGTAGACAACACCATTTACGGCGTCAGTAACATAACCTCCGACTTGTTGCTGATTTTTGATGTCGATCGGACTCAGAGATACTTAACCGCTGCTAGCGACGTCCCTGTTTACTATTACCGCAATTCTTTCGACCACCGGCATTCTAGGCACAGGGCGATGGGATACGACCTAGATGGAATTTTTTTTTACTCAGTATAATCTGGGATGATATCCAGTGTCATCTTGTTCTTACCGTGTACAAGCTTATGATAAACTAGAATAGAAAATTTCAGTCAATTGTTTTGGTACAATTTGTTGAACTAAAGTTGGCCATAAGTTTAGGCCTTAAATTATAGGTTAACACTTATTGCCAACCTTCGCACTTTTTTTACTGAAAGTTGTAGTCTAAGGTAGCTATCAAGGTGATTTTAAAAATAAAATTCTTATCATAAATTTGTTACCTTTCAAGTTAGATGTTTTATCATACGCGCCGACAACAGAGAACCCAACAATAGCAACAATGCCGTTCCTTACCGAATGCGCGCTTCAAAAGTATAAATCTGGTAATTTCAACCAAGTACCTCAAATAATTGGATTCGTTGATTCCGAACTTATGACATTTATAGCAGAAGGTAGGTCTTCAGGATTTACCCTCTAAGTCACAAGATTGTATCCTAAATCATCTAAATTACAGGCGTACAATTACCCGTGATAAACATGATCCTCGACGGCCTTTTTGACCTGCCTTTGCTTCGTGAGGTTAAGAACATCAACCTGATCTCCAGTATAGCCAACTGGATAGTCGGAAAACTCGGTGGATTGGTAGACAACACCATTTACGGCGTCAGTAACATAACCTCCGACTTGTTGCTGATTTTTGATGTCGATCGGACTCAGAGATACTTAACCGCTGCTAGCGACGTCCCTGTTTACTATTACCGCAATTCTTTCGACCACCGGCATTCTAGGCACAGGGCGATGGGATACGACCTAGATGGGACTGCGCATGCTGACGATGTTCATCAAATCTTCTGGCCGTCGCTTCCTAACTTCAAGCTTCCGTTGAATGACACTAGATTGACGACTCAAAGGCAGCGGATGGTTAGGATGTGGTCTAATTTTGCTAAATACAGGTATTGGTTGTAGATTAACAATTATTTAATCAGTCGTTAACACTTAGAAGATAACCTATCTCCAGAGACCCAACGCCAAACGGAACAATGGATCCGCTGCTAAACATCACTTGGCCGCCATCTACCGTCGCAGGAACTTGCCTTGAAATCGACACAAACTACTCTATCGGCCCTCGGCCAGTAGGATTACTAGTCGATGGATTGCAGATGATTCTTAACCCTCTGCTAGGTTTATTCAAAGGATGCGTCTAGAATTTTTGTCAATTCTCGTTTTACAAAATGGATTTATGACTACGCAAGAATTGTTACTATTTTAAAATCATTTATCAGTACACAAGATTTATTTTTTCCTCAATTTGTTTGATAAATCCACTTTAGATAGCGGCTACAAGCCGTCACTTGGCTAGTTATCAGCAATAAATAAGATAGCAAAAAACTGGTCGTTATCTTCAATTATGTACTTTGTTCGTCTAATGTAAACCAGGCTATAAAAGCGCAAGTCTAATCAGTAAATTAGTTTGTTTAAAGAAACACGTGTTTAAAATGAAGTTCCTAGTTAAACTTATCATTTACATTTCCATGTTTAATACATCCATTTTCGGACAATTATCTTCAAGTTCTTTTGAAGAATTCCTCAAGGAACATTTTCCGTGGGGATATCCTTTCTTTTCAATGAATTTAACCATGCCGGTGATGACCACCAAAGGAATTGTCCAAGGAAAGTTGTTATCGACAGTCAGTAAGGGCGTGAAGTACTCCAGTTTCTTGGGAATCCCTTTTGCGCAGCCGCCAGTAGGCAGTCTAAGATTTAAGGCGAGTTTTCATGAACCTAAATCCTTAAATTAATAAATCAATAATTAATTTACAATTTTACAGCCGCCGAGAGAAGCGAATTCATGGGGAGGATTGTACCAAGCTTTGGAGCAGAAAAATGACTGCCCGCAATTAGAAGTAGCTACTGGCTCGATCGTCGGTAAAGAAGACTGTCTTTATTTAAACGTCTACACCCCGAAAGTCAGTATAACGGACATGAAGAAGCGTGCGGTGATGGTTTGGATCTACGGAGGAGGTTTTGTAAGTGGTTCAAGCAGCCCCAAGACTTACGGCCCGGATTTTCTGATCGAGGAAGATGTAGTAGTTGTTGCGATGAACTACCGCTTGGGAGCGCTGGGGTTCCTGTCTTTGAACCACGCCAACGCCACGGGAAACGCGGGACTCAAAGACCAGACGATGGCGCTGGAGTGGGTGCAGAAGGAGATCGAGAGCTTTGGAGGGGATCCGAAGAAGGTTACTGTGTTTGGACAAAGCGCGGGAAGCGCCAGTACCTTGTACCATGTTCTTTCAGAGGCATCTAGCGGACTGTTTAGGTCCGCCATTGCTATGAGTGGCTCGCCATTGAATCGCTGGGCGTTCACGCCACCTTCAGAAGCCGTGGCTCGTGCTTTTGCTATTGGAAAGAGTCTTGGAGTCGATACTACAGACCCGGAGGTTCTTTTGGAGAAGCTCTACAGTGTTTCTGCAGAAGAACTTATCCTAGCGATGACTAAGAACACTAACGTAAGGCTTTTCTTCTTTACCGACTGTCGGTAACTATTTTATGGTTGCATTTAATGGTTGATGATTATTCAACAGATCTTCGTGCCGTATTTGACGCCAACTCTCGAAGATCCTAAAGCAGACTCGCCATTTTTGACGCAATGCTCAGTCGATAAGTTTAAAACCAACAATTTCAACCAGGTGTCGGTATTGTTAGGATTTACCAACCTAGAAACGTTGTTTTACATTGGAAACAGTAAGTATTACAAAGCCCGTTAGTCAGCTATTTTGTGAACATTATTGACTCCGCAGATAAAATCGCACGAGATGGAATCCTCGGTGGCGCTCTTGAAATCATCAAGAACATATCAGAACTGCAGAATACTGAGCAGGTTAAGTTCCTTCAAGAAATGCATGCTTGTAATAACAACAATGGGACTTTTTCTGATGATGAAATCTATAAGATGTGTAACATCACAACCGACATACTCTATTACAACGGAATAGACCTAACTCGGCAGCTTTTAGCTTCTAAAGTTCCGGTTTACTTCTATCGGAACTCATTTGACCATCCGCAAGCTCTGCACAGACAAATGGGGATCAATTACAACGGCACTGCTCACGCAGATGATGTTCCGCACGTATTTTGGGCTTCTTACCTAAACCAGCCGCTTGACCCCAAGAGCGACGTCGGGATCCAGCGGACGCGGATGGTCAAAATGTGGACCAATTTTGCGAAATATGGGTAGGTTATAAATATCTTGTTTGGTAGGCTCTCTAATTTAGTTTTTTTGCAGCAATCCAACGCCTGGGGACATTGACCCGGTTCTGAAGTTAAATTGGCCGGTTACGGATTCCGAAGGGACTTATTTAGAGATAAACAACGATCACACGATGGAAAAGCAACCGGTTGATGATTTTGTGAGGTATTTGCAACGTGCAATGGAACCTTTACTGGGTGAACAAAATGGATGCCGTGCTTGGTAACTAGCACACAATGCCCTCTAGCGGATTAAATTGAAATCACAATTTTGTCCGGTATTTAAAATCATTTTGTTTTGGGTGCAGGAAGGGCTTACAAATAAAAGACAAAATAAAGGAATATTTAAATAATTTTATTGAAATTTTATTAATATCCAAACACAACAAATACTGGTTTTAAATAAACTTATCAGTCGGGTTATCTACGACGGAACCATTCCTTGACGACGTTTCCACTCAGCGCCAGAACGACGATTGTGGTTAGCTCTTGAAGATTTGTTCGTGTTCTTCTTATCACGGTTCACTAGAACTTCTTTGTCATTACCCTGTCCTTTGGGTCTTCCGACAACATCACCAGCGCCACCTGTTTTTCCTCCGCGCTTGTAAACACGTGCACGATTCGCCATTTCGCGTTTTTCTCGAAGCACGCTCGGATCTTGGACGAAGTTGCAGCGTCCATTTGACGAGTTTGATGGCAGTTCTTCTTCTTCAGACTCTTCTTCGGATTCTTCTCGCTTCTCATTGACTCTCAGCACCTGAAACATTAGAAAAAAAAGTTACAAAGCAATCTAATCTTCAACTTAAGATAAAACTCACTCTAGGTGTCGTGAATGGTTTGCTGCCCAATTCAATAAAGTCATCAGCGCCACGCAAGCCGACATCATGGCTCTCATAGGTGTCGTCGTACTCATCATCATATTCGTCTTCAATTACACCGTACTTTGAGTAAATATTAGCAATGTCCTTTTTGAAGGACTTGTCGTTCAGCATTTCATTCAGATTCTTGTATTTATCTTTCCTGAAATCAGTATTATTAACAATTAACATCAAATTTCTTCTTAACTAGCTAATGCTGGAAGAAATTCGAAAGGTACAAACTTTTTGCCACGATGAACGCGAGACGTGTCTATTTTGTCTTGCGTCATCACATCAAATTCATCACCGTCGAAGACATTCAGCCGTTCAAATCCTATCGCCTTGTCTACGGCAACCGAAGCTTCGGAAGGATCAGGTGGGATGAATGGCAGTTTTCGGTCTAGTTCTTTAAGTTCGCTTGGCAGGTTATCTTCGAAAATTGCGTTTATTACCGCTGCTGTGTTGTAATTGTAATGTGCGAGACATTTCTGGAACACAGATACCAAAAATTGAATAAAATTACTTCCTAGACGTCAAATATCAAGTTTGTGGGGGTTTTGTAGCTTTTTTTGCTGAGTAATTGTTGCTGAGGGGCGTTACTAGGGCTACCGTTGCTAAGGGGCGTGACTAGGGGCGTTGCTTGACAACAGTTGCCAAGGGGCGTACCTAAGGGGCGTTCCTAGGTAACAGTTGCTAGGGGGCGTGATTAGGGGACGTTGCCACAAAATAGTTGTCAAGGGGCGTGCCTAATGGGCGTTCCTAAAGGTGTTGCTAGGTAACAGTTGCTAAGGGGCGTGATTAGGGGGGCGTTGCCACAAAACAGTTGTCAAGGGGCGTGTCTAAAGGCGTTGCTAAGGGGTGTGGCTAAGATTGTTGCTATAAACAGCTGAAAAGGGGCGTGACTAAGATTGTTGCTAGGTAAGAGTTACTAATGAGCGTTGCTGAGAGGCGTTGCTATGAAACAGTTGTCAAGGGGCGTGTCTACAGGCGTCACTAGGCAACAGTTACTAAGGGGGCGTTACTAAAACCATTTATTAGCAACAGTGACTAAGGGGCGTTGCTCTACAAAAAGAGTCAACGTCCAGTTGAGAAAAAAATGTATATTTTGTACTAAATATCATAATATCCAGAATTTTATTAAAATTTCTCTACTTACACAATTCAAACGAAGAATTTCCTTTATAAAAAAATGAAATATCTTTACTAACCTGTATAAAACCGTCTCCAAGATCACACATGACATCTTTGACATCCCTAATACATTTTTTAAGATCTAGTGCGCTTCCATTATCAGACACACTAGGAGCAGCTTCAAAATGACTTGGACCAGGCGTCGCATCTTGGCTTATCACAGAAGTTTTTTTGACTCGTGCAGGCTGTGACTTCAAGATAACCTCAGATATCGAACGTTTTATAAAAGTTTCTTTTGCTTCATCACTGAAGTCATTGATTTAAGGAATATATGGTCAATTAAACTCAAAGAAACATCGTTAAAATTATTTATGAAAGGATACATGTCAGAAGTAAATTGATGGAGCATTTCTAAATCATCTTGGATAGGAAATAACTCATTGTAATCCATGATAAAATGTCGGTCAGAGATAACACTTGTTAGATAATTAAGAAACTCGTCTGCGCGCTCTTTAGCGGTGTTTTCTTCCAACAATATTCTGAAAATAATGTTGTCATAAAAAAATGGAAAGAATTGAAATTTACGTAAACTTACGGATTTTCCAACATCAATCTAATATTATTAAAAATAATATTATGAAATACTGTAATAAACTCAGTCCTCGCGATATGCAAATAATGTTTAAACTGTATCTCATCAATCTCACAGTCAACTTCAGCAAATTCACTGAGCTTCCGATAAACGGCAGGAATAATGTTCTCATAAACGCCGACAAGCTTCATGATAAAAAAATCGCTGGCATAGAAATCAACAGCGTCTGGATAGACATTGAGAAAGATAGCGATATTCGACGCGACGTCAGTCAAATAGACAATCATGTCTTCGACCTCTTCACTAGTCAGCTTCTGGTCGTTCACCTCCGAGATGCGGATGACGTCGCGAGCTGTAAGAAGCGGCTGATCAAAAAGCTTCTCTTCCAATGAACTAAGCAGCTGGCAAGTACACTCCACAGTCATCTTCAGGTCCTCGTTGTAGAGCTCCTGGGACTTGAAGGCCCGCTTTATTATCTGGCTCACTATTCGCTCGTTGTCACGACCGTAGAGCTGCGCTAAATCCATCAGTGTCGGTATCGTTATCAGAAACTTGTCGTAGATTAACGAGCCGTGGTAGACCGGCGTCATGAATTCTGATGGACTCTCTTTCAAGGTCACAATTCGGGCGAAAATGTTCAAGACTTTCTGACGGAGCTTTTCGAGGGTGCTTTGCATTTCTGGGTCTTTGGGGAAGTTCTGGAGATTGTAGAACCGGGGAATGTTTTGTAAGACTGATAGCAGGGAGTCCATTATTGGTCGGTTGAAGACTATGTTGGACCAGAATCTGGAAATTTTTGGTGGTTGTTTTTTTAATCTTTATTAAGCTAGCTTCTTCCTAATTAATTAAAGGGATTTCACAATATTACCTCAATGCAAAATATATGTCTATATACCCTGTTTAAAAATATTGATTGAAAAGCATTAAAAATGATGAAATTCGAATTCTTTTCAATAATTTCAATTCTTTTTTTTGTAAATTAGAATGTCCCCTAATTCAATTTCCGTAAAGAACCTTTTAAAATTGGAATTTTGAGTTCCCCTCTAAACACACGGAAAAAACAAGATGACACTGGATATCATCCCAGATTATACTGAATAAAAAAAAAATTTCAGATAGTAGCTGGTATTATCCAGATTACAATGAGTATAATTCAGATTACAATGAGTATAATCCAGATTACAATGAGTATAATCCAGATTACAATGAGTATAATCCAGATTACAATGAGTATAATCCAGATTACAATGAGTATAATCCAGATTACAATGAGTATAATCCAGATTACAATGAGTATAATCCAGATATCACCCAGTATAATCTGGATTAAAATGAGTATAATCCAGATATTACCCAGTATAATCCAGATTACAATGAGTATAATCCAGATATCACCCAGTATAATCTGGATTAAAATGAGTATAATCCAGATATTACCCAGTATAATCCAGATTACAATGAGTATAATCCAGATATCACCCAGTATAATCTGGATTATACTAGCTACTATCTAAAATTTTTTTTCACCACAGATATCACTGAGTATAATCTGGGATAATATCCAGTCTCAATTCTTTTCAATCAGTATTCTTAACCAGGGTATTGTTCAAAACAATTTTTCAATCTTTTGGCTGGGATAAAATATTGCATAAGAAATTATTGCAATTATTTTATAATTTTTTATTCGTGTGTATATGTATTGCAATTGTTTTATTAAATACATACTTGTAATAAGGTAATCGCAGAAGCCAACTGTAATCATTGATCATGTAATTAATGATCTCCAGCCAGGTTGACTTAGCGCCAAGTACTTGCTTGCCATTATTGTCATAAATGTTTGGAATTTCATAGATTAGGTAATATTTTTTGACGACCCAGTATTTTGACTTAAAAATTATTAATTAAATAATTTATTAATTAATAATAATAATAATAAAAGTTACTTACCAAAGCTGGAATAATTTTTGGACTTCCATTTACGTTGACTATTAGCTCTACTTTTTCCAATGATTCGTTTTTAGGATTCTGAAAAAAAAAAAAAAATTTTTTTTTTTTCACTGTAATTTTTTTAACTAAATTTTTATTTGTAAAATTAAAAAAATTAAAGCGAAGTCTAAAAAATATTTTTTAATAAATATAAAATTTTAAGAAGTTGTCAATTTTAATTTTAAATAATTACAAAAATTAAATATTAATTTACTTACTTGGAATAAATCCAACGAAACTGAAGAATCATCCATTAATAAATTTATTTAATAAAAACTGTAGCTGTCAGTAAAAATATTTTAGTTATTGTTTTGGCTTTTAGGTTACATCCACGTTTTAATTCACACTCACTCTGCTGATGTAAATAAAAATAATAATATACTCTGTCGGAGTTTACTATAATAACTTCGGGGATATTCGGGTCTCAGCTGTCACCGAAAATTGCCGAAGGTTTAATTGCTGTTAAATAAACTTGTGAACTTGTAAAGAGGTATATAAAAATATTTTAGACACTCTCAATAATTAAATGTAATTTAATAATTATAATAAAAAAATTATATTCATTGTCTTAAATTAAGGAAATAAATAAAATATAACAGTAAAATATATTTTTCAGGCATTTATTGAAAGCAAACTTATAAACCAAGTACAATTTAGATAATTATCATAATTATTAAACAAAAAAAAAAAGAAAATATTTATTTACCGTCACCACAAGTAAAATTTTAAATCCGTCGATAAAATCAAACAATAAGTACATAATTAATGAGTAGTATTAATGTGTATTAATTGAATAAAAATAATAAAAAAAATTGTATGAGGAAAGCAAGCAATAATATAATTAATGATAAAAGTTTTAAATTTTTGACACCATGGTATGGATGGCTTTTGTTAATTGTCTTCAGCGAGGCTGTTTATTCTGGTGTTGATCGCGAGTACTTGAGCGATAAATCCTGTGTCACGGACGACCAAAGCAAGAGTTGATAGTAGGCTCTCTAATTCGTGACGAGACATGCCCAATTTAGATGCACATTTTGACATCGCTTCCAAATCTTCGTAATTTGGTGCTACCTGAAATTTAAAAAAAAATTTTATTTAAGAATAAAAATAATAAAATTTGTAGATAAAAATTTCTTTAATTTTAACTTTTAAAAAATTTTAATTGATAAAATTTACAAACTTTATAAAAAAAATTTTTAAGTTTAAAGTTTATGATTAAAAAAATTGAAAACAATTAAATTTTGAAATAAATATAAAAAATTATAAAATTTATAAATAAAACATGAAAAATTTTAACTCTCAAAATAATTCAATTAATAAAATTTATAAATAAAAATTTTTAATGTTAAAATTTATAGAAAAAAATTAAAAACAATGAAATTTATTAATTAAAATAAAAAAATTAAAAAATGATGAAATTCATAAATAAAAATTAAAAAATTTTAACTTTTAAAATAGTTGAATTAATAAAATTTTTAAGTAAAAATAAAAAATAAAAAATGATGAAATTTATAAATAAAAATTAAAAAATTTTAACTTTTAAATAATTAAATTAATAAAATTTATAAGTAAAAATTAAAAATAAAATATTATGAAATTTATAAATGATAATTAAAAATTTTTAACTTTTAAAATAATAAAAATTTTTAAATTTGTAAATAAAAAAAAATAAAATTTTTAAATAAAACTAAAAAATAAAAAATGATAAAATTTCTAAATAAAAATTAAAAAATTTTAACTTTTAAAATAGTTGAATTAATAAAATTTTTAAGTAAAAATAAAAAATAAAAAATGATGAAATTTATAAATAAAAATCAAAAAATTTTAACTTTTAAAATAATAAAAATTTAAAAACTTTAGAAAAAAACTTACAAATTTTAAAGTTTATAAATAAAAAATTAAAAACAATTAAATTTTTAAATAAAATTAAATTAAAAAAATTTTTAAATAAAAATTAATAATGTTAGTTTATAAAAAAAATTTAAAAACATTAAAATTTACCAAAAAAAATAAAAAATGATGAAATTAATAAAATTTATTAAAAAAAAAAAAAAAATTGGATTAGTAATATGATAAAATTAATAAATAAAAAAAATAATAATAATAATACCTTAGATGGAGTATAAAATTTATCAAAGGGCATTTTAACCCGTTTTTTGCCGTTGTTAGTTTGGTAAAAAATAGTAAAATTCTGGACGTCATCAAGTTTCAATGGAAAATATATTCCAGCAGTCAGATGTCCCTTAGTATCCCTAGCAACTAAACTACGGAAATTGTAGACCAAGTTACGACGCTCAGTGACGTCAATGGCAGTCAAATATGGCCGAGCGACGTAAATAAGAGCAACTTGTGTATTCTCCAAGGCACCAGGGCGTGTTTCTCTGTCGTGCCACTCGACGTAGTCCGGGTCTTGGACGCACAGAGAATAATTGTACTCTTTTTTACACTCCTTGTCGTCGAACTGGGTGAACCAACCGGTATGTGGGTACATTTTGTCCCCCATTACCGTTATCACCCGGGCGACGTGGTAACCTGGGTCCAGGAGCAAAACTCCTCGACGGTTATTTATTTCTATCTTTAGGCAAACGAGCACGTGTTCTTTTTCTCCACTGTCTGCGGCTGGTGGTCCACCAACGTATCCTTCGATGTCTCCAATAGTCTAAATCATTCAAAAAATTATTAATTATCAAAAATTTTACTATTTTTTTTTTCATTAAAATTAAAACTCAAAAATATTTATATTCATCAAGAGCTTTTATTTGAGTACCCACATGCATTTTGATATATTATTCATATATACATATATATATATATATATATATATATATATATAAGGGTGTGCCAAAGTGTAACTTCCTTGATGGACCTCTTAAAATTGGAATTTTAAGTTCCGCTTTTAACAGAGGCTGTGTTTGGGCATTTTCTACGAAATTTTGAGGGGAGAGGATTTATTTGATTTTCATAGAATTTTTTAGCAGAAGCTTAGTTTGGATATTTCCGCTGAAAATTCAAAATTTGGTCGGAAGTGCCCATTTAAATCTGCCGTTAAAAATTCTATGAAAATCGAATAAGTCCTCTCCCCCAAAAATATCTCAGGAAATGCCCAAATACAACTTCTGTTAAAAGTGGAACTCAAAATGTCAATTTTAAAAGGTCCATCAAGGAAGTTACATTTTGGCACATCCTAATATATATCAATATATCATATATATAAATAATTGAGGTGAGTATTCAAATGAAAGGTCTCGATGAGTGTAACATTAGGATGAACTTATATCTTTAAAAATGACAATATTTCACCAGATACAAGGTCATTTCTTAAATAATGACTTTTGTTAAATTGCACTGTACTTTCTTAAATATTGACATTTTTAAAGATATAAGCTCATCTTGATGATACACTCATCGATACCTTTCATTTGAGTACCCACATCAATTTTTCATATATTTTATATATTTATATATATGAATATATGAAAAATATATGAAAATGCATGTGAGTACTCAAATGAAAGCTATCGATGAGTGTAACATCGGGACGAGTTTATATCTGTAAAAATGTCAATAGTTCACAAGATACAAAGTCATTTCTTAATTATGTATAAATACTTATCACAATAAATTGACTATCGATGAGAATAATATGAAACTTTGAAAAAGCACAAATTCAAATCAAGACCTTTGCAATAACACTAAACTTCACTAAAAAAAAAGTTGATTTTATCATATGACTGTTCTGGATACAAAATTTTTCTTATTCTCTCAATAATATAGATGAATTGATAAATTTAAGTATTTAAAAAACTTACCAACGGTGACGTAAAGAGATATAGGTACAATATAATTGTAAAGAATTGTAAATGATAAAAAATCATAAACAACTTTAGAGAAACTAGTTGTACTGTTATTACTCAAATAATAATGCGAATGTTGATCATAATCACTCAATTGCTTCAATACCGTAGAAATAGTTATTTCTAATATCAATACAAATATAAAAAATACCAGGTACAAGTTAATACTCCTAATAGAAGAAAAATAAATTTAATTATTATTTTTTTTAATCCTTTTATGTAAAAAATAAAAATTCTACTTACTTCTCGACTGTAGAGAATTTATTTGGAGTTTGTTTGGAATTTCTAGAGAGTTTGGTATCAGATCCAGAGTACACAGCAGCGCCGATAATAAACTCGGTATCTCTGAGACGCGATCCACGCAGCAGTACATTGTCAATTGAAATGAACCCCGAAGTCAGATTAGTCTCGGAGAACTTTATTTCGATCTTGCCGTGGAACTCGTAGAGGTTTGATTGAGGATGCTGACAGGTGACTAGACACTCCATGCTGACTATTTCTTCTATTGATTTATTCAAGGTTACCTTTGGCACTTGCAGAGTCTGAAATGATATTAAAGTTTGCAGTCACCACAATTTTTTAATTTTATTGAACAAAAAAATTTGTTCTAAAAATTTGCTTTTTTTATTTTTTTGAATTTCGAAACGTCAATTTTTTAGCAGCAATTTATTTCTTAAAAAAATTATAAAAATTATCAAATATCTTCTTTAATTTTCATGACCCTGAAGTTCGGAGACAGAAATTTTTTAAGAATTTTTTAGCAACGAAATTATTATGAAAAAAAATTTAATAAAAAAATTTCACATGTGAAAATTAAAAAAAATGTTTGGTAATAATTTTTAGAAGGATTTTTTAGCAACGAAAGGTCAAATATCAGTTGATTTAATTATCATAATTACATAACAACACACACGTCAAAAAAAAATTTATTCAACAATCAATCAAAATATTTATTGAATTTTAGTAAGAAAGAAAAAAAAAATTCCTTTCACTACATGGAAAGAACAAGATGATACTGGATATTATCCCAGATTATACTGAGTGAAAAAAAAATTTCAGATAGTAACTAGTATAATCTAGATTATAACGAGTATAACCTGGATTGTAATGAGTATAATTCAGATTATGATGAGTATAATCGCAGATTATAATTTCTTATTTTCGGTTCCATTATTCTCTTCTGTCTCCTCCGCCCTCTTTCCGATCAAAAGAAGTTCGACTTATTTACAATAAAAGTTATTTTACTTTTTAAAAATTTATTTTTACTCAAAAAAAAAAATATTTAAAAAAATTCTGTTTTTTATAAAACAATTTTAAAAATTAAATAAAAAAAAAAAAATAAATAAATACTCAAAAGAGAGAGCGCCAGGCGGCAGCAGGTGAAAGGAATCTTACATCGCACTTGAGTTTTTAAAAATTTTAAATAATTACATATAAAAAATAAATAACGAGGATTTTGATTTTTTTATCACGAGCTTATTTTTATTATTATTATTGTTAGTATGGATTTTAATTTTTATTTTTATATAAAACGGAGCAATTTAACGAATGCATTTTTGTCAAACTTCGGTACTTCGATACATCATGCACGAGGACATTTGAACGAGATATGCGGGTCTCTAAAGCTACCAATTACGATTGCAGCTGCCGTGTACACATCACACAATCACACAAGGATACAGATACCGATACCAAATAAAGTTAATATCTAAATGATAAATTTATTATTTCATCTTAAAATTGATTTTTATAAATTTCTATTTTTTAGTTTTGACAATAGTTTTTGTCTACACATCCGCTTTTTATCCAATTTCAATAATACAATAATAATAACAATGTTTACGGAGATTTATTGATATTTGTATGGACGATGATGGTCATCGTCATAATCGAATTTTAGAGTTTTGTTGTATTTAACTTTCCACTGAAGCTTTTACTAAAAATAAATAAATATACGGACACGTGCCGAGAAATTATGCAAGTTCATTTGTAGATGAAATTGCATTTTTTTTTAAACATATTTGTGTAGACAAATTTCTGTAATAAATTCTGAATTCTTTTTTTTAAATACATACACAAAAAAAATTGATATTGTAAAGGATTTTTTCATGTTTACACTGTAAGGATCTGCAGAGTGAATCTTATTGAATAAAAATCAAAATTGAAATTTCTTTAAAAAATACAAAATGTGAATTCAGTGTACATCCTCATTAATTTTTAAATTTTGGAGTCTTTTTTTCCGGTCAATCCTTTAAATTTTATTAAATTTAAGCATGTCAGTAATCAGTAATGTTTCATTATTTTGTCGGTTCAATTTTGTCATAATTTCAGTAAAAAAATGCAGTTTTTTCAATTAAAATATTTTTAAATAATTCAAAAAATTTTAAATAGTCTAATTATATTATAAATTTTTCTAGCAGTTTTCTATTACTTATATAAAGCATTTGAGTCTTCATGTGTAATAATTTAGCATAATTATAATTATAATCAACATGTAATGTAAACTCTCTACCATAAATTTACATTATTGCACCATAAAGTGACCCTGTTATTGGCCAGTAGGCTGTTGGGACTGTAATAAATAAATTAAATAAATTAAAAACTCACGAAGATAAAATGAAGACAATTTTTGGTTTTAAAATTAAGAAAGTTTGAAATAAAAAAAAATTTAATTTAAATGAAAAAATTGAATCACTTATCCTAGATTGATAACTTTTATTTTAAAAAATCTAAATTATTAGTTTTTTTATAAAAATTTGTTACAAAATGTGAATTTAGAAATTTAAAAATTAATAAAACTTTTTTCTTTACTTTTACACGGAAAGAACAAAATAATACTAGATATCATCCCAGATTATACTCAGTGATGTCTGTAGTGAAAAAAATTTTTAGATAGTAGGTAGTATAATCCAGATTATACTGGGTGATATCTAGATTATACTCATTGTAATCTGGATTATACTAGCTGCTATCTGAAATTTTTTTTCTCCCAGTATAATCTGGGATGATATCCAGTGTCATTTTGTTCTTTCCGTGTATGCAACAAACAAAATTTTTTTTTTAGTTTCTGCAAGTAGAATTTTTTAAAAAATTCTCTCTATAATAATTAATTTATTAAAAAAATCCTAAAAATTGCCATTTAAAATTTATTAAAGTAATTAATTTTATTTTATTAAACACAAAAATGTCAATGATTTATAATTTTTAATTTTTTAAATCAGGATTTATCAACAAAACTTTAAAAAAAAATAATCTTCATGAAAATTTGATTCAATGTTCCCGTCAAATGTTTCGAAAAATACAATTAAAATTAACAATATTAAATTTAAAATACATTTTTTCAAGTATCCATTCTTATAATTTAGATGAAAAATATGAAAATATATCATGTAAGCAAACTATTCAAGCGCGCTTGCGCGTGCAAATTAGAATTCTAGTTTGTTAATAATTCTGCACCTAAAACTTGTTTCAGTGTAATTTTTTACAACTTAAAAAATTTTTTAATTTTTTCTAAAAATCAATAACCAAAAAAAAATTCAAATAAGCGAGTACTTAGTGCTTACAAAACCCCTATGTCCTTGAGCAGTCTTACGAATTGTTTTACCAAACAATGGCAAATTTTCTCGGTAACTTATTTAAAGGCTCGTTCCCGCGAACAATAACAAACAATAACCGCGCACATGTACTGCAGAGCTTACTTTAGAGCACAGCATATTACAGATACCTACACCCAATTAAATTAGAATCGAATCCACAATATACAGCCTATATAAATAAATATTTATCAGCTATTAATCCGTATTCTGTAAACAGTTAACTTTTCCAATAAATGATTCGTTAACTTTTGATAAATATTCATTAAGCCGTTTTAACATTAATAAATCATTTACTAATATTAATAAATCTCATCATCATCAAACATCAACAAATCCTTTTATCAATACAAAACCTGTTAATTAGCACTCTGTGAATAAAGACTTCACATTAATGTTAATACTAGTAATACTAGTAACCTACAGTGAACAATTACTGATTTATGAATTTTTTCTCTACAAAGAAAAATTTTAGAAAAATCATTCTGCTATTCGATAAATTATTTAGTTATTTATTTCCTAGCAGAGCGTTTTTTTCTAAATTTTTATTTGTCTAAAAAAAGTTTAAACCTGCAATACACCGAAAAAAAAAAATTAAATTAACTCAAAAGAAATATCTTGAATCAAGAAAATAATTTTAAAGAGTTTCATTGTCTTGAAACAAGGCAAAAAATTCTTGAATCAAATACACTTTGTTTAAATTAAGAAATTTTTTTTGGTTTAAGAATTTTTCTATTTAAATTAAGACAATAAAGTTCTTCAAAATTATTTTCTCGATTTAAGTTAATTTCTTGATTTAGATGCAAAAAAATTTCAGAAAGTAGCTAGTATAATCCAGATTATAATGAGTATAATCCAGATATCACGCAGTGTAATCTGGATTTTTTTTTAGCTACTATCGGAATTTTTTTTTCACAACAGATATCACTGAGTATAATCTGGGATGATATACAGTGTTATCTTGTTCTTTCCGTGTATTGAAATACACAAAAAATAAATAAATAAATAAATAATTTTATCCAGCGTGAAATGCAAATCTATTCAGAACTATTCTGAAAATTTATGATAATAAATTAATAATCGGCAAAAAAAATATAAAACTTTGAAAATTCACAAAATCAGATCAATATCTTTTCACTTATAATTAATTTAACTAAAAAAAAAAAAAAACTATTTTATTCTATAAATACGCTAAAGACAAAATTTTTCTTCTTCTCTTAATTAGATAAAAAATTAATAATTTCAGGCCACTAACATACGAGTACTCCGAAGACGTAATGCACAAAGGAATAAAAGGCTACAAATTTTCATTGGGAGAAAAAAGTCTAGGAAACAATACTAAACGGCAGTATCCCCACGAACAAGCTAAATATTTTGAAAAAACAACAACGACTGAAGACTTCTTCAGCGCAGATCTAACAACGCCTCGCAGTGCTAACAGTAATAATAAAAATATAGACGAAGATAATCCGGATGTGGTGAATATTGGCCGGTGTTACTGCAATGGAGAGTGTACACCAATGGGATTAATGAACATAACAGCCTGTCGTTTTGGAGCCCCTGCATTCGTAAGTCTTCCACATTTTCACAAAGCCGACCCGATTTTGAGGAGCCAAATCAGCGGAATGAACCCCCAGGATGATATTCACAATTTTTACGTCACTTTGGAACCCAACACGGGAATTCCTTTGGATGTTGGTGCTAGGTTGCAAATAAATGTCCTTCTTCAACCATCTTTGACGATAAGCTTCTTCAAAGACATGCCGAGAATTTTCTTCCCGATGTTCTGGTTCAATGTCCGGGGCGGAGTTACTGATGAAATGGCTGGAGGGTTGAGACAATTGCTAATGCTACCGACCTCTGGGCTTTATGGCAGTATTATTTTGGCTACCATTGGAGCTACGTTAATTGTGATTGTTATTATTGTACAGTTTATACGAAACAGCCCGCCACTGGTAAGAAAGTTCTAAATTTTTAGTTTAATTTTTTTGTACACGGATAAAAGTAAACTGTAATAAATAACAGTCGATTTATAATGAGTAATGATCAACTGCTAAAAATTATAACTTCAAAGAGTAAAATCATGATTTTACTATTCACATTGTAATATTTACAATTTACTCTTTACATGGAAGAAAATACTATTTCAAATAGTAATATTCGCCATGTAAATGTCTAAAATGTTTAAGTATAATAATTAAGAATTCAGACTTTAATATTTATCATTTCGTACCTAAAAAATGATGTTATGATATGTAAAAAGTATAGAATAAAGTTAGTAAATTTCTAATACAAGCAACGTCAATATTTACAAAGTAAAATGGTAAATTTTAAACGCAACGCTAAAAATCAAACTGTAATTATTGACTTGCTTAGACTGGTAAAATGTATATTTTAAAAGTATAATTTTTACTGTTTGAAATATTAAATTCTCCCAGAGTGAGACCCCCTTCTCTTTCATCTGAGTTTCCCTTCTCTTCATAATATGGACTATATATTGAAATGGCAATTTTTACTGTTTGAAACTGTAATTTTTAAAGATAAAAGAGTCGTTATTTACTATAGTGATAACTACTAATTACTTATTTTGGATATTTAATTATAAATTGTGGCTTTTATACTTTCTACATTAAGTTCTGTAATATTTACATTTTTGCCACCCCGATGTCCGCTTTACTGTTTGAAACTATAAAAACTAACCGGAATCCGAGTGAATATTACAGTTTACTTTTTTCCGTGTGGGAAATTTTTTTTCTTAATCTTGTCTATAATTGACGATAAATCGAAAAAACAGCATACACCCTTATGGTTTTAGAAAAATTTTTTCTTAAAACCATAAGGGCGTATAACAAAAAAAATTTTTTTTTTCGTTTTTCCCATTGATAGTAATGTTTCCAATATTCTTATATTGATTGGAGCAGAAAAAAATTTTTTTATACGCCCTTATGGTTTTAGTAACGCGACATTAGCCATAACTATAATGGAGTAATGGTAATTTTCACCATAAACAAATACAAAATTAAATTTTTTCAAAAATCTTGCCTAAAATAGGCCTTATTTTACTGCACTAGGGTAATAAGGCTTGCGGGTTATACATACTGGAAATAGTTATACTATACTTGATAAAATTGGTATTAGAGATCAATCATCACTTAAATTGAGCAACAATACTTTTTAAGATGTTGATAAAAATTAGAACAATGATTTTAAATTATTAAATATAAAATTATAAAAAATGTTTACCATTTACTCAAATCGTTTTTTAGGAATTCTTCTGCGCTACTTTAGTATATCACAGATGATGAAATATAGAAGACAAGGAACGTTGTATCGGGACTCTATAAACTTGTAGCGACATTTCTATGCTAGACGCTTCTACTAGAAAAGTCTTTAGCGGAAGCGGTTATTTTAAATAGCATTTCTATCACTAAGGCCTTATTACCCGACGGTACCTTATATACATATGTAATATAATCAGTCGTGATGAAACTTGGTACATATATTCTTTGGGTAATTACCTAGATCGAGTTTAAAGATGAGCAAGATTGGTCAATCAGTTTAAAAATGGTAGCAATTTAAAATTTTCAAAATTTTGTAAATTGCAAATTTTGTGTTTTTAACCGTAAATAACTTTTGACTGACAAGAAAAAGCTCATTTCTGGAAACGTTATGTTGAAGCTGATTACATTATACCTTTAACTTGACCTGAAACACTTATATCTTTATAATGATTTTTATTAATTTTATGAGCCATTTTCAGATCATGAAAATTAAAAAAAAAATTAATTCTTTACATAAACATTTGTTATTCAACAAATTAAATAACATATACAAAAAAAATCTCATATTACTTGAAATCTACCTTCCATTTCAAGTGAAGCCGTATGGCATTTTTATTTATAAAGCATTCATATTTTAGCTTTATTTTTCACGTTATTTATTTTTTATTTTAGTGAATTTTTTTTTTTTTAATTTATCACTAAAATTTTTCGTGTTACGTTTAAAATTTATTTTCATGATTAATTGTTATAAAATCATAAATTCATCAATAACAAGTCGATTTTTTTTGAAAATATGAAAATAATGTTTAGTATTTTTCTTAATTGAAAAAAAATAACAAATTTAGTGAAATGTTTGTGGTAGTTGTATCTGTCAGTAAAATTAAAGTCAAGTTGTGAATTTAAAACGGAAGCGTTTGACGGCACACGCCGTGTATCAATGTCTTGGCCGCGACGCGTGCATATCCTCACGTTTTTGGTGTAGCCATTACTTCCTCGTTCCTCGACTATAACTCACGTTCGTTTTCTCTTCGGCTCCTGTACTGAGCAGAAGGAGATTCAGTTGAATTGCTTGGGAGAAAAAGGAATGAAAAAAAAAAAAAAAAAAAAAAAAAAAGTAAAAAAGCTCGTTTGTTCTCGAATCTCAATGTCCGGATCCAACTCGAGTTGGGAGTCTGTGGCCCGGTTTTTGTCGGTGAGATTGTTCTCCGTCAATGCAAATAATAACTACGCTTGTTCACGTTTCACGTTCAGAGCCCGATGAATTCGTAGTCCTCCTCAAACAACGCTTGTATACACGCAGAAAACAAGAAAGAATAATGTTTAAAGCGTGAATCGTGAATATAATACATCGCTAATACGGCGGGGGAGTTTTAGTTCGAGTTGTACAGTCTACACTCGAGCTCAGCTCCTTGATTTACTATACACTATACATATTTTTTGACATCACAATTACTATGTCTACTGAATTATAATTAATTTTTCATTCATATTAGATTTTAAGGAAATTTTTATTGTAATGGTAAATTCAAGAGGTTGAATTAAACCCTCCTTTTTTATTTAATTTTATTGAGATTTTTTTACTTTATTTTTTCTAACTGGTTATTTTATGAATGATTATCATGTAATACGTGTATTATTTATGGAAAATTATTATTATCGTCTTGTAAATATGAATTATTAATAAGTTTTGGATTTCATAATTAAATTAATTAATTTTTTGTGAAAATATACAATTAAAAATTTTTTTTATGAAATAAACGATGTTCAAATCGATTTCCTGAATCGAAAACATACTTCCTTCAAGCTACCTTTTTTTTTACTACAAGCTACTTGAAAAAATTCTTTTTGGTGACGGTAATAACACTTTGGGAAGAATTTTGACGTGAAATTGTAAATTCGAGCAGCTTGCAAGTCTTGAATTATTTATTAAATTTAAACAAATAAAATAACGTCTAATAAAGAGAAAATACATGAAAAAATCTCAAATACTGTGTACTAAGTCAAAAATTAATTCTTTAGTGATAGTAATAAAGGTAAACTCAGTTCAATACGTAAAATCAATAGTTGAACTAAGTAAAAATGAAATTAAGACTTTATATACCTTAAATCCTTGTTTTTTAATAATTATTTACCGAGCGAATATCGATGTAGTTGTAAACCAAATTTATCGAAAATATTCTTATTTGTATATAGTTGTGCTACACAATAAAAAAAAAATTTCTTATACTAAGAAAATTGTAAGGAAGACCGAAGTTATGTTTGAGTAAGAAGAAATTTTCTTGGCTTAAAAAAATTTAACTTCGTTCATGAAATTTCAATTTCATTCAAGAAATTTTCAATCTTCCTTAAGATTTTCTTGATTTATAAGAAAATTACTATAATGTTTCTTTATGTAATAAATGTACTTAGGGGAGGAGGGGGTCAATTGAGCCAAAAAAAGTTTAGCAATTTTTTTATAATTAAATTAAAACTAAATATTAACTTTTTTTCTCTTAGAAAGGTAGTTTGTTAAGTCTACTATCATTATCAATTCATAAATTAGATAATAAATAATGAGAATTTTTTAAAATTATTAATTTACGCAAATGCGTCAAATAGCTCAATTGACCCCCGCTCGGGAGCAATTGAGAGCCACTGCTTGGGGTCAATTTAACCATCAATATTTTAAGTATGAAATCGAACTTTCAATAAATAATATATTAATTATTAATTCTTATTATTATTATTATTATTATTATTATTGCACATTTTCAATGAACAATTCACACTTTATATAATACTCAAAAAGAGTAAATTTTATTAAATAATTTCTTACCAGCCGAAAAAAAATTTTGCATACCTAAAAATACAAAAGTCTCAATTTTTCAAAATTTATTGATTGTAATGATTTCAAATTTTGATCATTTATGAGTTAGGCACATTAGAATTTAATTCTAAGAGGATAGAACATTTTTTCAATTTTTTCGATTTTTTAAGTCGAGTGGCTCAATTGACCCCCTTCCCTTCTATTAATGTTACAATGAGTATAGTAAATTTTTTAATTTTTAAACAGTAAAAAATTTTGTCAGTGCGTAAAAAAAATTTTTATGTTAAATGTTTAACACAAAAATTTTTTTACGCAATAATTCAAAATTTTTTAGGTAATTATTTACAAGTGGAGTCAAATGTATTTTTGGCCATATCTACGTGAAAAATTAACATTAAAACAAATTAACATTAGGTATGCAAAATTTTTTTTCGGCTGGTAAGAAATTATTTAATAAAATTTACACTTTTTGAGTATTATATAAAGTGTGAATTGTTGATTGAAAATGTGCAATAATAATAATAAGAATTAATAATTAATATATTATTTATTGAAAGTTCGATTTCATACTTAAAATATTGATGGTTCAATTGACCCCAAGCAGTGGCTCAATTGCTCCCGAGTGGGGGTCAATTGAGCCATTTGACGCATTTGCGTAAATTAATAATTTTAAAAAATTCTCATTATTTATTGTCTAATTTATGAATTGATAATGATAGTAGACTTAACAAACTACCTTTCTCTTAGAAAGGTAGTTTGTTAAGTCTACTATCATTATCAATTTATAAATTAGACAATAAATAATGAGAATTTTTTTAAATTATTAATTTACGCAAATGCGTCAAATGGCTCAATTGACTCCCGCTCGGGAGCAATTGAGCCACTGCTTGGGGTCAATTGAACCATTAATATTTTAAGTATGAAATCGAACTTTCAATAAATAATATATTAATTATTAATTCTTATTATTATTATTGCACATTTTCAATGAACAATTCACACTTTATATAATACTCAAAAAGTGTAAATTTTATTAAATAATTTCTTACCAGCCGAAAAAAAATTTTGCATACCTAACAATTCAAAAGTCTCAATTTTTCAAAATTTATTGATTGTAATGATTTCAAATTTTGATCATGTATGAGTTAGGTACATTAGAATTTAATTCTAAGAGGATAGAGCATTTTTTCAATTTTTTCGATTTTTTAAGTCGAGTGGCTCAATTGCCCCGTGGCTCAATTGACCCCCTTCTCCCCTACCATGTAATGAAATTTGCCATTTGACCTGTGCCTTGGCATTAATGAACGAAATTATAATTTTGTTGGAGAAAAAAAAATGAAAATTTCAAAAAATCAAAAATTTTAATGAACTTAAAATTTTTACATTTTCATAAAAAAAAATCGAGAAATTTTTTTTCTTACGATAAAATTAAGATCAAAAATTTTTTCAAGCTAAAAAAAATAAAATTTTTAAAAACCAAAAAAAGTTCAAATTTTTAGGCGATTGATGAATACAATATTTTTTTTACAGTAAATTTTCATCAAAATTTTAAATTTCTACAAAATTCAATATATTTTTAAAATTTCGTTTGGTAAAATTAAACAAAATTAAAAATTATCATTAAAATTTAAAATTTCTTCTGAATTGAAATTTATCCGAATTACATTAATAAAAAATTCCTATCAAAACTTTAAAAATTTCCTATTTTTGTAAAAAAAAAAAAATTCTCTTGCTTTAACAAATTCGTATTTTGATCCAAGAAAATTTATTTAAGTCAAGAAAATCTTCTTGTTTTGAGAAAATTTAACCTCTTGCTCCAAAAAATTTAGTTTTTGATAAAAGTGAATTTTCTTGTCTTGCGAAAATTTCTCTCTTGCTCCAAAAAATTAAATATATCGATAACAGTAAATTTTCATTAATATTTTTAGTGACTAACATGTCAAATGGGGAAATCAAATAATATTGAATCATTTTTTTTCATTCAATATTTTTAATTGCACGCTACACAGAAAAATAAATTAACTTGATTCAAAAAAAAAAATCTTGAATCAAGAATATAATTTTGAAGAGGGTACACTGAAAAAAAAAATTCTTGACTGGAGTGTAAATTTTCTTACCTCAAGAAAATATCAAGGAAGATTGAAAATTTCTTGAATGAAGTCAAAGTCTCTTGAGACAAGATAAATTTCTTGAGCCAAGAAAATTTCTTCTTGCTCCAAAATAACTTTTGATTTCCTTAAAATTTTCTTGGCGCAAGAAATTTGTTTTTTGTGTGTAATTGTCTTGAATCAAGTCGAAAAATTCTTGAATCAAGTAAAATTTCCTTGAATCAAGAATTTTTCTCCTCAAATCAAGAATATTGAGCTCTTCAAAAATATATATTTGATTCAAGAACATTTTTTTTTTCTGTGTAAAATAATATAAAATGGGTATCAAATATTCAAGAGAAAAATTTTCTTAAGGTGAGAAAATTTTTTTCTCCTCTGAAGTAGGTGGCGCTGCTTCCCTAAAGTATCTAAAAATCTTGATCAAATATAAAAATTTATTGTATCAAGTATTTATTATATTTTGAATTAAGAAAAAAATTACTTCCACCAAAAATAGAATTTTAAGAAAAATTTTTACTTCGGCTAACACAACTTCGGTCTTCCTCGAGGCACCCAAAAATTTTCTTGAGCCAAGAATTTTGTTCTCCAGTCAAGAAATTTTTTTTTTCTGTGTGATACTTAAGATACTACGTAGAATGATTTGAAGTGAAAAAATTCAAGTCAATCGGAAAATTGATAATTATTTAATGTTCCACATTATCCGTATCAATATCGAAATTCGATGTAAATTGAACAACCCTGAATGTGCATTAATACCGATTCAATTAAATGTAACACGATATCCATAACCTTCGCAGCTATTTTTGTGTTTCGCTTTGAGGATTTTTTCATAACTCAGGACGTTTTTTCAGCGGCCGCGATCCGCCTTTTTTCGCTCGCGTTTTCACGATAAACTGGTACTGCAATTATGCTAATTGTATAAGTGAACTGTATAATCCGGTTAAAAATGAAGAGATTCCGACGGATGATAATCCAATAAGTAGTATTATAATATTATTGTCGATAAATGCATGCCTTTAACCAGTTATGAAAAGCTTAAATCAATATGTGATTTTTATTGTGATTCATGAATTATTGATTTATTTGTAATGTTTTTTTTTGTTTTTTTGGTAATTATATGTTGACAGAAAAATTTTTAGCCGATATCAATGTCACTATCATTTTTAATACCACTATCACTATGATTATCAATGTTAATAATATTTATAAGATATTCATATCAATATCATTATTATTGTTAATATTACTGTAATTATGAACCAGTTTTACATACAAAATTACTGACAAATACTTCAAATAATTTATTTCAAGTTTAAGTTTGTAAATAGTAATTTTTTTTTTTATATAGGCAAAATATGGAAAAAATATGGCGAGAATACGGCAAAAATATGGAAAGAATATGGAAAATATATGGGCAAAATATGACAAAATATGGGCAAAATATAGAAAAAATTCGGCGATAATATGGCGAAAATATAGAATCAATATGGGTAACATATGGAAAAAATATGGCGAAAATATGGAAAAAATATGGCGAAAATATGGAAAAAATATAAGCAAAATATGGGCATAATATGGGGAAAATGTGGAAAAAATATGGTCAAAATATGGAAAAAATATGGGCATAATATGGCAAAAATATGAAAAAAATATGATCAAAATATGAAAAAAATATGGAAATAATATAGAAAAAATATGGTCAAAATATGAAAAATATATGGGCATAATATGGGCAAAATACGGAACAAAATATGAAAAAAATATGGAAAAATATTGGCAAAAATCTGGCGAAAATATGAAAAAAATATGGGCAAAATATGAAAAAATATGGGCAAAATATAGAAAAAACTCGGCGATAATATGGCGAAAATATAGAAGCAATATGGTTAACATATGGAAAAAATATGGGTAAAATATGGAAAAAATATGGCGATAATATGGGCAAAATATGGGAAAATTATTGGCTAAAATATGGATAAAATAGTGAAAAAATATGAAAAAAAATACGGAAAAAATATGGGCAAAATGTGGAAAAATATGGGAAGAAATATGAAAAAAATATGGAAAAAATATGGGAAAAATATGAAAAAAATATGAAAAAAATATGGAAAAAATATGCACAAAATATGGCGAAAATATGGGCAAATTATGGGCAAAGATATGGGCATAAGATGGCGAAAATATGGAAAAAATATGGCGAAATAATGAAAAAAATATAGAAAAAATATAGTCAAAATATGGAAAAAATATGGGCATAATATGGCAAAAATATGAAAAAAGTTTGGAAAATCCAAAAGTGCACAACTCATAATCCTCATTTAATTATGAAATATAAAAAAAAAAACACATGAGTCGTGCAAAATAAAACGAAAAAAAAATTTTTAAAATAACAGCTGTACTAGGAAAGTGATGCACAGGTGCCCCTGGTGGAATAAAATGTACATAATATCTATAGATATAGATATATCACGATCTATGTTAATTTTACATGGATATATATAGAGATATACAGTCTTCTGGTTTTTTGTTTTATTTTATTAATTATACATAAACGACACTGAATTAGCTAGCCATTCGCATTCCCTGACCTAAAATTATTTCAAAGAATTAAAAAAAAAAAAATTTAAGTCAATTAAGGCATTTTTTTGCAAGTTATAGTGTTTCCGGAGTTTCATACATGACGGACAGGAAAATTTTTTGATCTATTTTGACGTTTTTTTCCATTTCTATTGCACTAAATAAATTTTTGATAAGTGTCAAATTAATCTCCATTAAATTATCTTGACAATAGTATGCAAAATATCTTGATTCCGTAAACTAACAAATGTATAATAATAAAAATAGTTGCCGAAATGAGGCGAAAAAAATTTTTCGATCGTAAAGCACTCTCTGATGCTTCGCATCATGAGTCGTGCAATAAATAAAAAAATTTTGTTACAGAGAAAATTTATTAAAAAATTCTACTGGCAGAATTAAAAAAATTAAAAAACATTCTTTTTATTTTTTATAACAAATAAATTTTAATATAAGTGTAATTTCAATATCAATATCATATTAAAAATGAATATACTTGACTTGATAATAAAAAAAAAAAATTATTTACTCAAACATAATTTAAAATATTTGTAAATAAAAAAATCGCATGACAGTTATAAATATTTTATTACTCGAAGTAAATAAATAAACTGAAAAAAAAAGGTACTGCATAGTTATCTCGGTATGTAATTGTGGTCAGACATTTATGTCTCCAAGCTTAAAGTAAAAGTAAAGAGCAAAGTCTCGCGGCTGAGGGAAATAAAGGTTTCAGCTGTAAATAAGTAATATAAGTATAAAGTATTAAAGAAAAGGAAAAGTGAGTTATAACAATAAGAAAATATAAAGCTGAGACAGGTTGTTAAGCCGTTAACATTGCTGTAGGCCAATGGGGAACAGCACCGGGACCCGCATACAATAATCAATAAATTGAAAATTAAAATGAAGAAATAGACGAACGAGATTCAAGGATACTTGTCTTGAAAGTAACGCGAGACACCTCGTACGACTAACCCAGAGAGTAACGACGACAGATACCGGGGCCCGGTGTCTGTACTTCAACAGTGTACTTAACTTTTTTTATTATTTTCATTTTTTATTATCATTATTCTTATTTTTATTAGTACGATACTTTTTTTCTTGTAACCGGTCTAGTGTCTAGTTGCAGTCTGACTACTCATACTACTCATTACTACTTACTACTTGCTACTTACTACTTACTATCATATTATCATTTTAATGGTACTCATGTAATGTGATTTATAACTCAATCTACAGCTATTTAAGTGACACACTTGTAGTAATTTATCACTCTTGTTACAAAAAAATATTAAAGAATTTTTATTAACTCCTAAAAAAAATTTTTTTTTTAAATAATAGTAATGATAATAAAATAGGGTGAGCCAAAATGTAACTTTCGTGATGGACCTCTTAAAATTCGAATTTAGAGTTCCGCTTTTAACAGGAGTTGTGTTCGGGCATTTCTTAACATATTTTGTGCCTAAGGGATTTATTTGATTCTCATAGAATTTTTTACAGGAACTTTGTTCAGATACTTTCTAATAAAATTGAAATCAAAAATTTAATTAACAAATCTTGTTATTAATCTATAGTTTTCTATGTATTTTTAGAGCGATCTTTAGCTAATTTTTATGTTATATCAATTAAAATTTCAATTTTTTGTGATATTAGTTTTCATAACAAATTCTAAATTTATACTTGGTCTATAAGCTGTTATTTAAATTCAAATTAAGTGTAAGATTATTTATTTTTTTTTTTTCAGTATTTCTAATATTAAATTTTATAATATCTATTATGTATTTTATTAACATGTTATTTCTATTTGTATTGTAATATTGCCATTTGGCCGATAGGCCTTGTTATAAATAAAGTAAATCTAAAATACTTTCGGCCAAATTTTGAAATTTCAGCGGAAATGCCCAAACAGTAAAATTAAAAACTTTCGATAATTATTTACAAGTGGGCCCAATTTTGGGCCATAACGAGCTGAAAAATTAACATTTTCAAATTTTTTGTCATTCTGCTTATTTTTACGGCGAATTTATGATAAAAAATGTTGCGAAAGGAAAAAATAAAGATTTTGATAGCTTTTTTGCCTTTAAAAGTTGGAAAAAATTTTGGCTCTCGTATTTTTGAATAAAATTTCTATTTTATCTTCATTTGATGTTTTTAATATATTTTATATTTTGAGAAGTACATAGAAAAACGAACAATTTAAAAAAAAAATATATAACATACCTAAGCATGGGTTGACCCCATTTGTAAATAATTACCAAACTTTCTAGTATTTATTTATTTTTTTAATTTATATGCCAAGGCAATAAGCCTAATGGCAAATACAGAAATGTAACAGTTTTATTTAATCATGTAAGTATTATAATGTATATTTAAAACATTAGAAAAATAATTTTATGTTAAGTGAACAGAAAGAGAAATATCGTAATACATAAAAGGTACATAATCTAAACAATATTATACAAGGTTAATATAAATTTAAGCAAAAATTTATACAGATAAATAATAGTGTATGTAATATTCAAATGGTAAGAGGTTTGCAAACATAATAATAGATTGTCAAGAGCTTGCTTCTTTATTCATAAAAAATTCATATGCTTTATTTTTGAAAATTTGAAGTGACGATGAATTTGTAATTTCTGTTGGTAATTCCTGCCACAGACGAATAGCTGATACCAAGAATGAGTGCTCATAAACGATGGTAGAGAATTTTGGCATTTTGAACATATTATTGTTTTTTGCCACAAGTCTGCTTGATCTCCTGATATCAAGATCTTCATCTGTGAATAAGAGTTGCAAGACCTTAGGTTCACCAGTTTCCAAGATTTTATACGTCAGACAAGCCAGAAGGTACTCCCTTTTCGATTTAACACTAAGCCATTTTAGAGTGTGTCTATAAGGTGTAATATGTTCATCTCTTTTTATATTAAAAATAAATCTTATAGAGTTATTTAGTAAATTCGTTGAATAAACAAAAATACTTTAATAATTTTTTTAGAAACTAAAATCAACAGATCTCTGACATTTTCTTAGTTAATTCATTTAAAAAATAAATTTTTATAGTAATTAATTTGAAAAATAAATTTTTATAATAATGACTTTATAAAATAAATTTTTATAATAAAAAATTAAAATAAAATTATATTTATATTATTATTATATTTATTACAATGTATGGCGTTGGTGACTGCCCTTAAAATTTTTTTTCTTACATGCTAATAGATATATTATTAGTTTATTCAAATAATTTTAGTATTTATTGAAATTCTATTTATAATTTTCTTTAAATTTCTACATAAAGAATTTACTAAATTTTTTTATGAACAATGACAATAATAGTAATAAAACAAAATAAAAAAATTGTTTTTATAATTCTATTTCAATTTCTACATCAGAATTTTTTTCAAAATTTTAATAATAATAAATAATAAATGAATAAAAATAAATAAATACACAGTTACTTAAAATAAAAAATAAAAAATCAAGTTACGGGAGTATTTAAACCTAAAAAAACTAAAGAGGGTGGCGCCCTGTCCTGATTACACTTGGTATCACCTGCCCCCTGCAGGTGATTGCATATCCACACATCGGATTTCGGTTTGCCTCTACCTATTTATACCCACACAAGAACTAAATACCGTCGGTTTATTTAATAAAAATAAATTTCTCTACACTTTTTCTACATCGTCGGCTTTTATCGCCCTTGTTTGCCTCTCTGATAAAAAAACCTATCGATATAGGCCCAATAATTAATACAATATTTATATTAGTCCTCGTAACCTTCCTTTTCCTCATTTTACAGATTAAGACACCACAGACAAAATCCCAAAGTTTATCGCAAAAAAAAAAAAAACTTCATGAAACTAGAGATTATCGTGCGTCGCGGGGGTGTTACGATTTTTTCTACTGTAGCGTATATTCTTCTACCAGGTGTTCTGAGCACGCGTTTCCGTACCCCCTTTTTTTTTTTTCTTTTAATAACAAAAATCTTTACCTGCAATCTACTGCATGGCACGCACATGCCGATACCCCAAAGCTCTATTTATTTATATATATGATACTTGTCCCCTATAGTGTCCTTGCAGATGGACATGCGATTCCATATTTCAAATTTTATATACATACACCGTATATTTATCTTATAAAAGAGGAAAGGAAAAGTGAATTGATTCCAGATCGACAGATGCATCATCTCAGGCACAAAAATAAGAAAAGTAACCCTTTAATAAATAAAATGCAGAATCATTTTTCTCCTTTCTGTTCTGCTGGATCTTGAATCCTTTCACTTTTTTCAAAAAGTAAAAAAAATATATACATATATCTTAATTCTGAATTTCGATACATTATTACATTGTATATTTTATTATTTGTACAATATAATATATACAAAGTATACACTGCACCCTTTAGGGTTTTTACTATTTGAATAAGCGACAGTACAGCTGCCGTCTTCATAAATATATAAGAAGACTCGGGTCATCATTTTTCTAATGTGTTTTTCTATTGTAACCAAGTTTCCTGATTTTGCGTATAAGCAGGTGACGCATTTGGTCGGACACGGCACGCGTCTGATGGCCACTCGAATTTGTCTTTGAAATAGACACTATAATATAATGCCTAACCCCTTCAATATAATGACTCTTTTATCTTTAAAAATTACAGTTTCAAACATTAAAAATTGCCATTTCAATATATAGTCTATATTATGAAGAGAAGGGGAACTCAGATGAAAGAGAAGGGGTTCTCACTCTGGGAGAATTTAATATTTCAAACAAGGAAAATTATACTTTTAAAATATACATTTTACCAGTCTAAGCAAGTCAATAATTACAGTTTGATTTTTAGCGTTGCGTTTAAAATTTACCATTTTACTTTGTAAGTATTGACGTTGCTTGTATTAGAAATTTATTAACTTTATTCTATACTTTTTACATATCATAACATCATTTTTTAGGTATGAAATGATAAATATTAAAGTCTGAATTCTTAATTATTATACTTAAACATTTTAGACATTTACATGGCGAATATTACTGTTTGAAATAGTATTTTCTTCCATGCAAAGAGTAAATTGTAAATATTACAATGTGAATAGTAAAATCATGATTTTACTGTTTGAAGTGGTAATTTTTAGCAATTGATCATTACTTATTATAAATCGACTGTTATTTATTACAGTTTACTTTTTTCCGGGTAAAAAATATTTAAAAATATAATTGTTGCATTAGTCATCATTGTGGAATTTTGCTATCATATGTTATAATTAGTTAAGTAGGTTTCAAAAATACCATTGGTTAGAAATTTATACATGTATGTAAGGTACCGGCAGGTAATAAGGCCTAGCTAAGGGAGATTTTGAAAAAAATAAAAAATATTGCATTTAATTATTGCAATGTATCATTAATTTTTAAATTAATACATTAGCCATAAAATATAATGGAGAAATGGTCATTTTCACCATATATTTATAAACAAACACAAAATTAAATTTTTTCAAAAACCTTGCGAATGGGCCTTATTTACTACTGTAGGGTAATAAGGCCTGCGGGTTATACATACTGGAAATAATTATACTATACTTGATAAAATTGGTATTAAAGATCAATCATCACTTAAATTGAGCAACAATACTTTTTAAGATGTTGATAAAAATTAGAACAATGATTTTAAATTATTAAATATAAAATTATAAAAAATGTTTACCATTTACTCAAATCGTTTTTTTAGGAATTCTTCTGCGCTACTTTAGCATATGACGGATGATGAAATATAGAAGACAAGGAACGTTGTATCGGGACTCTATAAACTTGTAGCGACATTTCTATGCTAGACGCTTCTACTAGAGAAGTCTTTAGGGGAAGCGGTTATTTTAAATAGCATTTCTATCACTTAGGCCTTATTACCCGTCAGGCATTATGTGGTACCACTAGAGTAATAAGGCCCAGCTGAGGGATATTTTATGTAAAATTAAAAATATTTAATTTAATCCATAAGTTTTTATGTTAATCATTATTAAAGTACTATTTCTTTAAAACACCAACAAATGGTAAATTTTACTACAAAAAAAAAAAATTGAATTAAATAGTTTGCACTATAATTTAAATATCTTTAGTATTTAAGGTAGTTGTCATAGTACAATATTGTCAAAAAATTAGAGATTATTCGTGCCGCAAAAGTATGTAAACTTATAGTTCAGTAATATTTAATAAGCTATATAATTGTTTCTGTCCGACTCCGTAGATATATACTTTTTCATGAATTGTTGAATTTTAATCCGGTATTTATAAATAATTAGATGGTCAAAAATTTTTTTTATTTTTTTTTAAACTCACAACAAAAATATTAAAAGACTGTCAGATTTTTTAAAGTTTTTGACAGTTAGTTTTTTTTTTTATTACTAAGAAACTGGTATAGAACTGCAGAGAGCGTTTGCAATCAATGTTAAACATCTAATTTTTAATTGAATTCATCTTGGGTTATAGGTGGTCAATCGACTTCAAATTTTTAGGGTAATTGTATCATCATGTCCTTAACAAGTATACAAAAATTTAGAATTTTATGACGCTATGCCTTAACTACGACAACTACCTTAAGATCAATAATAAGAGTTATTATGTCGACAATTAACATTCATATTCATCTCAAATACCAAAAGTATACTAATTACAGTTTAATTGTTTAAGTAATTATGCTATACCCTTGGGCCTTATTACCCTACTACACTTCAAATTCTTAATTTTATTTTTGTTTACACACTTTTAAAAATATTTTAAATATCTAAGACTTAAAAACATATAAGATTAAAGAATATGATAAATATGAAATATCCTAAATATTCTTAAGCCTTTATTAAAATTCTAAAGCAGGATCGAAAATTCTACAGAAGTGCTAATTTCTATCTACAAATCTATTTTAAATTTGAATTGATCTCAAAACTAATTCATATTTGTGTCAACATATCAATTTAAATCTTAAATTCATTTTGAATCAAAATTTTTTTTGCATGGGGTACTCAAATTCTCTTATCAAAAACTTTAAGAAAAATTACATTATTTTTCTCAATTATTATTTTTCATTCAGACTGACTTTAACTCTGACTTTAATAAATAAAATAGAAAAGATGATACACCTATAAAAACAAAAAAATCATAATAGCCGTCTCAATAACAAAAGACAATAAAAATCAGTGATTTAAAAACCGCAACAGTTTACCAGCAACCTCATCCGTAAGAAAGCCCAGAACAATACTTTGCACTGTACACCCGACCAATTCCCTCTTGCAATCATAAAGGTTGCAGTCTTTGCAGAGAATCTTGACCTTCGCTTGTTTATATTGTTTACCTGGTCAGAACACTGTCGCTTTTGCGTAAAATTCATCACTTTCCTTTTCTTCATCCTCAAAAAAAAAAAAAAAATAAAAAATCATAAATTTAAAACAACATATAGGTTTCGATGGTGACATGTGGTCGGCGGTCAGGTCTAACTCTCCATAAATTATTCTTCATACTTCATCCTTCATCTATAGACACTGAATATACATATCTATATCTATCTATATGAAGCTTTATATTTACTTGCATCCTTCGTGTTTCATCTTGAGCAATGATTCAAGATCAACGAACCTTGAAGGGCCCTCAACCTCTAACTCGGACCAGCGAACAGAGAACATAATTAAGAAATGACCTTGTATCTTGTGAACTATTGAAATTTTTAAAAATATAAGCTCATCCCGATGTTACACTCATCGAGACCTTTCATTTGAGTACCCACAACAATTTTTCATATATTTTTTATATTTATTTATTTCACAAATACCATATATCTAAAATATATAAAAAATGCCATGTGGGTACTTAAATAAAAGCTTTTGATGAGTGTGACATCGAAATGAGTTTATATTTTTAAAAATGTCAATAATTAAGAACTGACCTTGTATCTTGTGAACTATTGACATTTTTAAAGATATCAGCTCACCCTGATAGTACAATCACTGAGACCTTTCATTTGAATACCCACATCAATTTTTCATATATTTTTATATATTATATATATGTAAATATGAAAAATATATCAAAATGCATGTGGGTAGTCAAATGAAAGCTCTTGATAAGTGTAACATCAGGATGATCTTATATCTTTGAAAACGTCAATATTTAAGAAAGTACAGTGCAATTTAGCAAAAGTCATTAGAATATAATTTTATTTGCATCACTATATTTAGTATTTTACAAAACTATTACCATTTTACATTTAAAATAATCGTTATTTAACATTTTTCTTTGGTACACTCTTTACAGCTTTTATAACAAATAATAATTTTTATACTATACAAAATTACTAGTTTTACATTTCTGACTAACTCTTATATTTAATTTTGCTTTTTTTAGCATACATTATATATCCGCAGCGCCTTGACAATCTTTGTTATTCATTAACAAAAGTCATTAATTAATGATTTAGCAATATTGCTAGTAAATACATTATTCGTTTAAAAAAAAATTAAAACACTTAATAAATTTTTTCATCAGCGTAATTCAATCGTTAGACCTTCAATAATACCTCGAACACAAAATATAAACAAGTTTTATTTTTATCTTTTGAAAAATTATTTAAAACTATCCGTGAATAAATTAAATAGACAGTGAAAAATATTGATATAAATAAACATATACGTAGCAAGAGACCGTAGAAAAATGAATCGATTAATCAAACGCAGAGCTTGACAATTAGCCATTCTGGATGAATGATCTGGCATCATGACAGCAAAAACGACACGACACTATGAGACTGGTGTTCCCCGGGATATCACTACCCTCCTCCACCCTTTTCTCTTCTGTAGAGTTCTATTTGTTACGCGACACGCTCACAGACACACACTTGTAAACTCTTTCTCTGTCGTACCCACGCGGTTACTCTCGACCGCACCGTCACAGCCCAATGATTATGCGGTATCGCGTCCAATTATTCGTCAATCAAACTTGCCCAGCGTAAAGCTCCAATATCGCTGACATTATGACTGAGTGTGCTAAAGAGAGAAACCATATAATAATGTAATAAATCGATCGTAACTACAGTACATATATTGCCATTATTACCATTGTCATTATCATAATATCATCAATACAGAGTAAAAAATTGATAGTCTGGATGTGAAAGGTGGTTAACCCTACTACACTCTGTACTACATTCACTGCATAAAGACTAAAAAGCTCCAAGGAAAATAATCAACCGAGAAACAGTGTTGTTAAATAAAGATTTGAAAAAACAAACATAGCTGAATCATAAAATGAATAATGAGAAATGAAAAGAGATAAAACGGAAATATAAGACAGAATAAAGTAACACAACATCCGGTGGTATGTCTGACACTCAGCAGAATCCGCAATTGAGTTCTATTCATTTCCATTAACTTGTTTCTCAATGCGTGTAAGACCAGATACTGAAATATAAGATGTTAGTGTGTTAATTTGAAATTGTCTGGTAACCACGACACCACATGGAGTTATGTATTATGTACCGTATAATTTTCATTGGATTTGAAGTGAGGAAAGTGGAACAGCTAGAATTTACATAAAGTCACTATAAAAATTAACCGGAATCCAAGTGAATTTTACAGTTTACTTTTTTCCGTGCAAGTACACAGTAAAAATTTTTTCGTCATTATGTTGAATGTTAAAATTTGTGTGTAGAATATTACACTCTATAGTATGTAAAATTTAACATTCTCATGTGTTGATTTAATGATTTAACACACTAGAATGTTAAATTCTACATACTAGAGTGTAATATTTTACATACAAATTTTAACACTACACGATGACGAAAATTTTTTTACTTTGTAGCCTTCAATAAAGCCTGATATGGAAAATAAAATTTTTATGAAACAGTTTGTTTAGTTAATTATAAAAATAAAATTATATATCCAAAATGTGTTGAGTGTTTCTCAAAAAATGGTAATTTTTTCTCCTGTTTTATTTCTAAAGAATATTTATTTGGAGCTCAATGATTATAATGGCGCGAATGAGACCTCGCGTATTGCTGTATAAACTCTCTTGTACGATATTGCACGCCATATATTTTTCTCAAATACTAAAAGATTTACGGCACTGACATGGCTATGTATTTTAATATAAGAATAGCGTGTTGGTAGTTTACCCGATCGTTCTCTTTCTCTACTTAAAAAGTGAGGAAATCCTCTCGAGAAAGCTTTATCGCTCTCTCTTTACACTCGTTTCTTTTATTCGTGATCGCTGTTTTATAAATTTTTCTACAATACCTTTTCACATTTAAAATATACACTGCAAAACTATCGACCAAAAATCATCCGTTAAAAATAAGTTCATTATTATTATTATTATTATTATTATGTTTTTTTCTGTCTTATTTCACTTTGTCAATTCCATACGACGAATAAGATGGATTAAATTTTAGTCCACTGAATCGAATTTTACGATAATAGAAAAAGATCAGAGAGTGAATAATGTGTTGATAGTTTTACTTTATTTTTACCTTTACCTTGCATTGCTAGTGGTGGCATTTGAACTTTATTCAGTTAAAGTCAAACTGACGGTTTTACAATTACAAGTCTACCAACTGAGAATGATGGAATTTAAACTTGAGAAACTTTTGTCCCATTTCAACTAAACGGAATTTATTATTGCAATTATTACAACAGTATTTTCTTACTCATTTTTGTTTTTAATTTAAATTCAATTAAACTTTTAAAATATTTGCTTTAGTTATTTTCTTTGTGAAATTTATTTATAACAAGAAAATTTACAGCAATGATGAATGTAATTTGTGTGAAAAAAAATCGTCTTAAAATTGTCGTTTGTTTAATACATACACCGTATATTTATCTTATAAAAGAGGAAAGGAAAAGTGAATTGATTCCAGATCGACAGATGCATCATCTCAGGCACAAAAATAAGAAAAGTAACCCTTTAATAAATAAAATGCAGAATCATTTTTCTCCTTTCTGTTCTGCTGGATCTTGAATCCTTTCACTTTTTTCAAAAAGTAAAAAAAATATATACATATATCTTAATTCTGAATTTCGATACATTATTACATTGTATATTTTATTATTTGTACAATATAATATATACAAAGTATACACTGCACCCTTTAGGGTTTTTTTTATTTGAATAAGCGACAGTACAGCTGCCGTCTTCATAAATATATAAGAAGACTCGGGTCATCATTTTTCTAATGTGTTTTTCTATTGTAACCAAGTTTCCTGATTTTGCGTATAAGCAGGTGACGCATTTGGTCGGACACGGCACGCGTCTGATGGCCACTCGAATTTGTCTTTGAAATAGACACTATAATATAATGCCTAACCCCTTCAATCTCTTTCTTCAGAAATTTACTTTTGTTATAAAGAGTTTGCTTTAGCGTTTGAGAGCTGGAAAGGAAAAAGAGAATTTATAATGAGAATTTTTATTTATATATAAGGAAACTCTACTCTCTAGCCCGATTCGGTATGTGGAAGCACATTTGAGTTAGGTAGCTCGGAAAGGTGGGTGCAGATGGTGTGTTATAATATGTTACCTTGTAATATTCGTACGAGGGCTCGACCACCAACCGTGATGGTGTCAAAACAAAATCATCGAGCGGTTCACTGGAGATTTTATGGTTTTTACGAATTTTTGGATTAAATTCAATTTTAGAGACAATATTATATAATTTGTAGAATTGAATCAAAGTTATCAATGTTAAGAAAAAGTGGTGACTATATAAGAAACCGGCAGGTAATAAGGCCTAGCTAAGGGAGATTTTGGAAAAAAATCAAAAATATTGCATTTAATTATTACAATGTATCATTAATTTTTAAATCAATACATTAGCCATAAAATATAATGGAGAAATGGTCATTTTCACCATATATTTATAAACAAACACAAAATTAAATTTTTTCAAAAACCTTGCGAATAGGCCTTATTTACTACGGTAGGGTAATAAGGCCTGCGGGTTATACATACTGGAAATATAATATTTCAAACAAGGAAAATTATACTTTTAAAATATACATTTTACCAGTCTAAGCAAGTCAATAATTACAGTTTGATTTTTAGCGTTGCGTTTAAAATTTACCATTTTACTTTGTAAGTATTGACGTTGCTTGTATTAGAAATTTATTAACTTTATTCTATACTTTTTACATATCATAACATCATTTTTTAGGTATGAAATGATAAATATTAAAGTCTGAATTCTTAATTATTATACTTAAACATTTTAGACATTTACATGGCGAATATTACTGTTTGAAATAGTATTTTCTTCCATGCAAAGAGTAAATTGTAAATATTACAATGTGAATAGTAAAATCATGATTTTACTGTTTGAAGTGGTAATTTTTAGCAATTGATCATTACTTATTATAAATCGACTGTTATTTATTACAGTTTACTTTTTTCCGGGTAAAAAATATTTAAAAATATAATTGTTGCATTAGTCATCATTGTGGAATTTTGCTATCATATGTTATAATTAGTTAAGTAGGTTTCAAAAATACCATTGGTTAGAAATTTATACATGTATGTAAGGTACCGGCAGGTAATAAGGCCTAGCTAAGGGAGATTTTGAAAAAAATAAAAAATATTGCATTTAATTATTGCAATGTATCATTAATTTTTAAATTAATACATTAGCCATAAAATATAATGGAGAAATGGTCATTTTCACCATATATTTATAAACAAACACAAAATTAAATTTTTTCAAAAACCTTGCGAATGGGCCTTATTTACTACTGTAGGGTAATAAGGCCTGCGGGTTATACATACTGGAAATAATTATACTATACTTGATAAAATTGGTATTAAAGATCAATCATCACTTAAATTGAGCAACAATACTTTTTAAGATGTTGATAAAAATTAGAACAATGATTTTAAATTATTAAATATAAAATTATAAAAAATGTTTACCATTTACTCAAATCGTTTTTTTAGGAATTCTTCTGCGCTACTTTAGCATATGACGGATGATGAAATATAGAAGACAAGGAACGTTGTATCGGGACTCTATAAACTTGTAGCGACATTTCTATGCTAGACGCTTCTACTAGAGAAGTCTTTAGGGGAAGCGGTTATTTTAAATAGCATTTCTATCACTTAGGCCTTATTACCCGTCAGGCATTATGTGGTACCACTAGAGTAATAAGGCCCAGCTGAGGGATATTTTATGTAAAATTAAAAATATTTAATTTAATCCATAAGTTTTTATGTTAATCATTATTAAAGTACTATTTCTTTAAAACACCAACAAATGGTAAATTTTACTACAAAAAAAAAAAATTGAATTAAATAGTTTGCACTATAATTTAAATATCTTTAGTATTTAAGGTAGTTGTCATAGTACAATATTGTCAAAAAATTAGAGATTATTCGTGCCGCAAAAGTATGTAAACTTATAGTTCAGTAATATTTAATAAGCTATATAATTGTTTCTGTCCGACTCCGTAGATATATACTTTTTCATGAATTGTTGAATTTTAATCCGGTATTTATAAATAATTAGATGGTCAAAAATTTTTTTTATTTTTTTTTAAACTCACAACAAAAATATTAAAAGACTGTCAGATTTTTTAAAGTTTTTGACAGTTAGTTTTTTTTTTTATTACTAAGAAACTGGTATAGAACTGCAGAGAGCGTTTGCAATCAATGTTAAACATCTAATTTTTAATTGAATTCATCTTGGGTTATAGGTGGTCAATCGACTTCAAATTTTTAGGGTAATTGTATCATCATGTCCTTAACAAGTATACAAAAATTTAGAATTTTATGACGCTATGCCTTAACTACGACAACTACCTTAAGATCAATAATAAGAGTTATTATGTCGACAATTAACATTCATATTCATCTCAAATACCAAAAGTATACTAATTACAGTTTAATTGTTTAAGTAATTATGCTATACCCTTGGGCCTTATTACCCTACTACACTTCAAATTCTTAATTTTATTTTTGTTTACACACTTTTAAAAATATTTTAAATATCTAAGACTTAAAAACATATAAGATTAAAGAATATGATAAATATGAAATATCCTAAATATTCTTAAGCCTTTATTAAAATTCTAAAGTAGGATCGAAAGTTCTACAGAAGTGCTAATTTCTATCTACAAATCTATTTTAAATTTGAATTGATCTCAAAACTAATTCATATTTGTGTCAACATATCAATTTAAATCTTAAATTCATTTTGAATCAAAATTTTTTTTGCATGGGGTACTCAAATTCTCTTATCAAAAACTTTAAGAAAAATTACATTATTTTTCTCAATTATTATTTTTCATTCAGACTGACTTTAACTCTGACTTTAATAAATAAAATAGAAAAGATGATACACCTATAAAAACAAAAAAATCATAATAGCCGTCTCAATAACAAAAGACAATAAAAATCAGTGATTTAAAAACCGCAACAGTTTACCAGCAACCTCATCCGTAAGAAAGCCCAGAACAATACTTTGCACTGTACACCCGACCAATTCCCTCTTGCAATCATAAAGGTTGCAGTCTTTGCAGAGAATCTTGACCTTCGCTTGTTTATATTGTTTACCTGGTCAGAACACTGTCGCTTTTGCGTAAAATTCATCACTTTCCTTTTCTTCATCCTCAAAAAAAAAAAAAAAATAAAAAATCATAAATTTAAAACAACATATAGGTTTCGATGGTGACATGTGGTCGGCGGTCAGGTCTAACTCTCCATAAATTATTCTTCATACTTCATCCTTCATCTATAGACACTGAATATACATATCTATATCTATCTATATGAAGCTTTATATTTACTTGCATCCTTCGTGTTTCATCTTGAGCAATGATTCAAGATCAACGAACCTTGAAGGGCCCTCAACCTCTAACTCGGACCAGCGAACAGAGAAATCAACCGTGTGAATAAATATTCATATTTTTTATCTCTACTAATCTAATGTATAAAAATCATTTTTATTTATGCATACGCGATTCCGTGAAGAAAGTTTCTGATAGGGCCATTGTTGACCACAAGTGAGAATAAAGAAATTATTATTAATTTTTTTTATAAAATTGGTTTAGTTATTGATTAAACTAAAAAATGATCGAAGATAAGCTTCTTAGCAGAGAGAAAATAATTTATTTTATCTTGTAAATTATCTTCTGAAAGTTAAATCTCTAGAAGCGAGACAATTTAGTGACAATGCGCCATCTGTTGGATAGTTTTAACACTAATTTTGATTAATAAATTATATGGCGGTATATATTAAACTATCAAGCCTGATGTGGGCTTATAAAGTTATATCAGGACATGTTAAGATAAATATACCCTCATGATAAAAATCTGTCATAAAAAATTAATAAATTATGTATAAAAATAGTTTTTCAATAGATAACTTTTAATTGATTTTCGTGCATATTTTAGGCAAAAACTGCTTATACGTTTGTAATTTCTTGGCTGGAGAACAAAACTCTTGGCTCAAGAAAATTTTCGGGTGCCTGAAGGAAGACCGAAGTTGTATTGGCCCAAGTAAAAATTTTTCTTGAAATTCTATTCTGGGTCAAAATAATTTTTTCTTAATTCAAATTATCTTAAATACTTGATACAATAAATTTTTATATTTGATCAAGATTTTTAGATACTTTAGGGAAGCAGCGCCACCTACTTCAGCCAAAAAAAAATTTTTTCACCCTGAGAAAATTTTTCTCTTGAATATTTGATACCCATTTTATATTATTTTAGCGTAAAATTATACATATTGAATAAAAAAAAAATAATTCAATATTATTTAATCTTCCCATTTGACTTTTTAATCAATAAAAATATTAATAAAAATTTACTTCTATCGATAAATTTAATTTTTTGGAGCAAGAGAGAAATTTTCTCAAGACAAGAAAATTTACTTCTATCAAGAACTTAATTTCTTGGAGCAAGAGGCTGAATTTTCTCAAAACAAGAAAATTTTCTTGACTTAAATAAATTGTCTTGGATCAAGATATAAATTTTTTAAAGCAAGATAATTAATTTTGTTGGAATAAGCGAAATTCCTTGTTAGAAAAAATTTTTTTTTCACTTAAGAAAATAATTAGGAAGAAAAATAATTTCTTTGCTCAAGTGAACCTTTTTTACTGTGTATTATTGATATGTTAAAAACTTGCTTAATTTAAAATTTTATCAATGTCTCAAATAAAAAATTGTAATATAATGAAATATTCTTTTCTTTATAATACCTTATGTTTCTACTTAAAATAATTAGGAAGAAAAATATTTTCTTGGCTCAAGTGAACTTTTTTTTTGTGTATATATTTTTTACATATTTTCAATAATTATATTTTTTTTTAGTCTTACTTCCAATCTTATTAATTGCTAAACATTAAATACTAGTCAAAGTATGTTTTAATTTTCTCTTTTAATTTTTCTCCACAACACTGGAATGTTATAAAATATTATATTGTTCTTTTTACCAATTTTATTTATCAATAAGCCCCCTTGCTAGAAATAAGGTAACTATTTAAAGCAATAAAAAAAAAAAAATTTCTTGCAAATTTTTATTTTGGGGGTATATGGTATAAAATGCCGATAATTTTTGCATCAAGCTATATATATATGAGTATATCATGACATAAAAAGTTACGCATGCACATATCACACCATATCAGACTAAATCAGAAAATTTTTTCACGTGATGTCCAAAAATTGAATGAAAATCAACAATAAGGGATAAACATTCTCACGTTATCATAATTTGATGTTTGATCGTTTGTTAACGGCCAAAATAAAATAAATAGACATTACATTTAATGTTTAATAAACAATTGTCAGCGGGACAGTATCTCATATCCGGTGATTAGAGCAGTCATTACAAAATATAAATAGATCGTCTGATATCGATAGGATAAATTATTCCCACGCATTTATTATACTTTTCCGTTGGTTAATAAAATAAGAGGGAAGAGGGAGGAAATATGTGGTACCGTGTGGCACGCTATGTTTTTTCTTGCATTACCTCCTCCACTATTCTCAATCTAGGGTGCACGAAAGCTCGTACTACGCAGTACACTACATTTACATTATATATTACATCATAATGTTATGTTTTACGGCGTATTTTACAGAGTATTTTTTACCCATTCAACACAATATGGTCCGTAAGTACGTTCTTTGGTTTTTTCCCAAGCCCGTTATTACAAAATTACCGTGGAGAGCATATGTACTCCTAATTACCGAAATCACTTTATTTTTTTAAAGTATTGTCACCTAACCGTTCATTTATTTTTATTGTATCTTTATGACATCATGAGGAAGCTTACAGCTAGAAACATAAAAAAAAAAAATTAAAATTAACATCCGTAGAATACTTTAAATATGAATCCGTGCAATTAAATTTTTTGATATGATGCCTGACCTGAAAATGTAACCAGAATTACGTCCACAGTTCTCAACCGATCGTAATGAAATTTTGTGAGTTCATTCTGTGGATCAATACTAAGATCAAGTTTGAAGATGAGTAAAATCAGCTGCACGGAGAGAAAAATGTTCTCCCGATAAGAATACACGCAGAAAAAAATTTTTTTAAGATAATCTAAGATATGTTGTGGTAACAAATGAATTTGTTAACATAGGGATAACAAATCATATGTTAAAATAACAAAATTTAGGATATAACAAGTTATTGATATGTTATAACAACAAAACAGTTTTGTTAGTATGGCAAAATCTTTTAGTTGATTCGACAAAATCCTATAGTTGGTATTACAAATCTTTTTTTTGAAACAGCAAAATTGTTCTATTAAAGTAATATAGAAAATTTGTTAGAGTTACAAAGAAAATTTGTTGTAGTAATGAAGAGAATTTGTAAGAATAACAATGAGAATTTGTTAAAATAACCCATTGAGTATCATTATACACAATCATTTTCGTGATAAGCTTTTAAGGATTTGGGAAATATATTTTGGCAACAAATTAGTTTTGTTACTGTAATAAAATCACTTTGTTACAGCAACAAAGTCATTTTGTGACAGCAACAAAATGATTTTATTAGTGAAACAAATTGATTTTGTGATTGAACAAACTGGTTTGTTAGTACAACTTGAAACATTTTGTTAATGCAACTAATATGGATTTGTTGCTATAACTATACTCATTTGTTACCACAACATATTTTTCATTTATCCCGTCTTTTGCTACTTCAACAAAATCATTTTGATGCGTATATAATTTAAAAAAAGGTGATTAAGAGTTAGGGCTTACGAAAAGTATTTGAGTAGCATGCCCAGCCCGAGTACAGTAGTGGGTGTTGGATATCGAGTAGACACGCGATTAGCGCTTCCCGATACGGCTATCTCAGTTACAAGCGCCTTAACACCTCTTTAAGGAACTTGCCGGCTAACTGCGGACTCGAGTCTCGTGAGCCGATTCCAAACGGCAGATTGTCCTTCGAACTTCGAAGAGCACGCCTCTTCCTTTAACCCCCTTGGCTCTCGAAGGCGACAAAAAGACTAAAAGTATTTTTTCAGAGATCGAAAGTAAAACCCGCAGGTGCTGCCGTTGAATTAAATCGGACAGCGCCCTCAAGCGGTAGCGTCGCTTAATTAACGACAAAAGCATGAGCTTAACGCCTCTACGCTCTATCGGTTGATCTGATAGCGCTGGAACTTGACTTAGCGATCCTTTTACCTCTTTTGCGTTATTTCTCGAATCCTCTTTCATTCAAAAAATTACTTCCACCAAAAATAGAATTTCAGGAAAAATTTTTACTCCGGCCAATACAACTTCGGTCTTCCTTCGGGCGACCGAAAATTTACTTGAGCCAAGAATTTTGTTCTCCAGTCAAGAAATCTTTCTTTCTGTGTAGTTTCGAAGACGTAAGCATTTAAACACTTAAAAATCATGAAAAATTGTATTCTATAAAGCTTAATGCATTTTAAATTTATATTACTTTACATTGTAATAAAAATTTATAAATATAGGTTATCATTTTTATTTTTACAAGAAATTAAAAAATAATAATCCATATCAAATTTAATTTCTCAAAGCATATGGATAAAACTTAATACAAAGTGAGAATATAAAAATAAGTAAGACGAATTTTTATACTCAAAAATTAAAAATCCTCAACTTCTAAAGGACAATATGTCGAGCGATGCAGTTTAATTTGAGACGCGTTAAAACAAAACTAATCAACCGTATGCACAGAGTATTTTTATATTCGACGCTTAAAGTTTGACCGGCTGGTGCTTCACGGATTTTATGACGCGTAATCTAATTTTTAAAATTCTAAGTTACTTTGTAATTTAACCTATAATTTAAAAAAAAAAAAAGTTTAATTTCTTTACATTAGAATGAAAAAAATTCAAAGTTTAGAGACATTGAAAATTGAGAGTGTAAATATTTGCAAAAATTGCACGCGCCGAGATTGTTTGGTCGAAGCTATAATTTTTAACCGAAGGATAAACACAATAAAAAAAAAAAAAAATTAAAATTCGCTGAACAGTGGCGTTAAGAGCTCAAAGTTTATTTTTCCTTTATTTCACAGCATACTAAAAGTACGTGGTGAAAAGTATCTCATCTAATTCATTAAAACTTTCCCAACTATACTTTGAAACAAGAATCTGCATACACCATTAAGGCGCATCATTGATTTTTTTTATAATAAATTAAAGATCAAAGTCTCACTAAGATGATAAAATTTAGAAAAAAAAAAAAAAATAGTTATTTCATGAATTTTATAAAACAACGATACTTACGATTTTTTTTTGTTTTTTGATGAAGGATTTACTAGTCAACAAGTTAATTTAAAATTTTAACGCATTATATAAATTCAGCGGTTTTACCGTGAAGCCGCACAGTGACTGTAAGCCGCAAGTTTATTATTGTCATTATTTATTATCATTAAATATAATGAGAAAAATGAAAAATTCTGACCTGTACAAAAGTTGGTACACTGTAAAAACTTTTTTATGGAAAATAATTTTTTTTTTAAACCCATTAAGAGTACACTTTCGTTTTAGTTATTTTTTTTAACAAAAGATTTTAATAAAAATGTCTCTTTTGTGAAAATTTCGCCTTTATCCCCCTATTATTCTTTTGTTTACTATTGTTATGATATTATGAATACTATACACGTTTTTGTAATAAAGTATATAAGATGCAGCGACAAGTTTTCAGACTAGTACAAATTGAATTTTGCCATCGGCTCCTCATTATTTTATCAAGCAATACGTGCTCCTAGTGGGACACACGCTTCATGATAGTCTCTTTCACTTGGTATATAATGGGTAACGAGCAACCGTGTGCTTCCCTGCATTAAGAAGTGCTACCTCGGCTTCTCATCTTTTCTTCATCACCTTTTTTTTCATTTTTTTTTTTTTGGCATTATTATCACCATCATTACTCATCGTTTCATTTTAATTTCATTTGCACGGATGGATTTGTTAGATCATTCATAAATATTTATTTCTTACGCAGCCCTAATATTTACCTCAACGAATTGAATATAAATTCATAAAAAAAAATATTTTGGAACTAATTTATAAGATAACTTACAAAAAAAAAAATTGTAAAAAAAAATTTGTTGTTAATTTCACTTATAATTTTTCTTTAAAATATTTTTATTTTATTATTTAATGGAAGAGGTATATCATTAAAGGAACCCACAGAAATGTTAGTGTGTAATAAACAGCACGTATACTTTTGTTCCACAACTACTTCTATAAACTAACTCATTTTTAATCTTAAAAGCGTGAAAATACACTTACTTCCGTAATCAGCTTCTTTAAGTACAAAGTAAGAGTATTTAAACAACTAAATAAACTATTTTTGGCCCTCACTTGAACCTTTGTTAGTTCTTTGATTTTACAACTTATTGCTTGTCTTAAGCGCGAAGCACGTCGGTACGGTTTACTATTGTCTTTTAATGAAAACTCGTTTATTTCGGAACACTGAATTCCATTTTAAATTAACTACATTCAGTTAAACAATAAAAGAATGCATGCCAGTACTAAAAATAAATTAAAAAAAATTTTTGAGGTTGTTGATAAACAATAAAGTAGGGAAGGGGGTTTTATGACAGATTGCTAGGATAGTAAATTACCGATATTGATCTGTTTACCTGACAGATCGTAAAACTGCCCTGATAGCCAGAGTTTCAGACCAACAAAGTTGGTGTCAGATAGTTGCTACCAACTTAGCGACAACTTGCGGTCAACTTCCGAATTTGTAACTGTTGGCATCAAGTTGGCAGCAAGTTTCTGAGAAAAAAAAAGACCAATCTACTGGTGCAATTTGTCGTCAAATTTTTTGAGAAACTTGTCGTCAACTAGATGTGAAAAAGTTTCAGAAGCAATTTTTTCCGACAACTTGGTGAACAAGTTGACACCGACTGAGTTCACTTCCAAGACTTGCCGCCAACTTGGTGACAAGTTGCGGCAGTTCGATGGACAGAAAGTTGCGACCAACTTGGCTATCAGGCTGTGATCTGAGTTAATATTATTTGTTGAATAATCTTCACAAAGTGATTCTAGAGGGTGATACTCTACCTGGAGTCTGACCAAGACCCAGGTAAGTATCGCGGACCGACCTGATGAATGTGCACAGAAAAAGAAATTTACTTGAATCAAGTAAATAATTTTGAAGAATTTCATCGTCTTGGTTTGAGTTGAAAAATTCTTAAGCTAAGAAATTTCACTTGGTTTAAGTAAATTTTACTTGACTCAAAAGTTTTTCGTCTTTATTCAAGACAATAAGCTTCTTCAAAATTATTTTCTTGGTTCAAGAATTTTTTTCTTGGATCAAGTTAATTTTTTTTCAGTGTATGTGACCGAAGATGGTGTAATCTTTTCTACCGATGGTTGGAAATTCGGTGCTGCGACTAGTCCACTGACGTCATTTCAACCGTGAAAAACAAAGCAAACACACAAAAAACTCATGATAAAGGTCACAACACGATAACACAACCTTATAATCATAATAAGGTTAAACGGTCTTTCGATTGAACTGTCCTTCGGTTCAAATGTCGTTCAGTTGAAAAGTTGTCGGTTGAAATGTTACAGAACCCAAAATTCTGAGAATTATCGTCATTATTTAATATAATAGGAGCTCCATTTCTCATTAACTTGTAAAGGGAATCCTCGACAAATAATAAAAATGTACTTTACTTAAATTTAATTTACTTGGTTGGCTGTCTATTAAAAGTCGTCGCATTTACTTTGCAGCATGTTATTTTTATAAACTTTTAGTGATTGGTAAACCAAATTATTTACGAGAACTATTTATTGATAATGATGCTGTTAGACGTTCAGAAAGATTGGCAGCTAAGAAAAATAATTTCAATTTTAAATTGCCCAATTACGCAACAACACAATATGAAAGCTCATTCGTTATTACTGTTATACGTCTATGGGAGGAGTTACCATCTGATATTGTTGATTCCTCAAGCCTAGACATTTTCAAGAATAAGATCTATGATTATTTATTTAAACTAGATATTTAATAGTATTTATCAACTTTTCATGTAAAATTTTATTTAGTGAATTGGTTAAATCGTGTATTATAATTTTAATTTATATATTCTGCGTCTAATTTTACTCAATTGTACATTATTCTCATTATCTCTTTAGTTAACATTTAAAAAAATTTTTTTTTTATTTATAGTTAACATTTATGTATGAATTTGCCATTTGGCCAATTAGGCCATGGTATAAATAAATGAATCTAATCTACTTTTCCTTGGTCAAATTTTGCCTTGTACTGAAATATTGTGAAAAACAGCGTCGTTTTTTTTAAAGAAAATAGCTCTAAAATAATAATAAGAAGCTGTCGATTTTCGATCAAGACTGCAGAGTTTATCTACTCTTTCAATATGTGCAAAAGTATCGCATGTTTATCAATAAACAAGTACCATAAAAGAAAGACACCGAAAAAATAAAGTACAGAAATCTTAGATGAATTGTACAGTGGACTTGTCGAATAAATTATAACTCAATTGGTATGGCAACTGTCCCGAGTTTTCTCTGCAGCGTATCTGCATTCACTAGCTATAAATTTTTGGACCCATTCTTCCTATAGTTATTTCACTTTTTTCTTATTTTATTTTATTTTGTTTCATCCTGTTCACGATAAAAATTTCCGCTCTGTTTTTATACGGACACATATACTGACAAACGCAAGTATTTTATTTAGATTTTTTTTTTTTTTTTTTTTTTTTTTTTTTAAA
>JZSA01005066.1:0-31521 GCA_000956155.1 Cotesia vestalis | reverse complement strand
TAAATTCAGTTCATCAAATTGTTAGGTTATTTCCCTGAATTTTTTCACGTAGTCAAGATGCGCGCGCATGTCCCATGCTTCTCCGTATGGTTCAATCGTCCCCGGGACTGCTGGTTCAATTAACCCCATATAATTTTATAACAATCAATAGTAAGTAATAAATAAATAAACTATTATATCACTATAAACAAAATTGAGGATTATAAAGTAAAAGTATATACAACGACTACAATTCAAACTTTATCAATTAATTCAAAAATTGAAATATTATCAAACAATTTTTCACCAGCCGAAAAAAAAGTTTACATGCCTAAAAATAAAGAAATCTCAATTTTTTTAAATTTATTATCCGTAATGATTTCAAATTTTGATCATATCCGACTTTAACATATTAAAATCTAATTCTAAGAGCATGAAGCATTCCGACAACTTGGTGAACAAGTTGACACCGACTGAGTTCACTTCCAAGACTTGCCGCCAACTTGGTGACAAGTTGCGGCAGTTCGATGGACAGAAAGTTGCGACCAACTTGGCTATCAGGATGTGATCTGAGTTAATATTATTTGTTGAATAATCTTCACAAAGTGATTCTAGAGGGTGATACTCTACCTGGAGTCTGACCAAGACCCAGGTAAGTATCGCGGACCGACCTGATGAATGTGCACAGAAAAAGAAATTTACTTGAATCAAGTAAATAATTTTGAAGAATTTCATCGTCTTGGTTTGAGTTGAAAAATTCTTAAGCTAAGAAATTTCACTTGGTTTAAGTAAATTTTACTTGACTCAAAAGTTTTTCGTCTTTATTCAAGACAATAAGCTTCTTCAAAATTATTTTCTTGGTTCAAGAATTTTTTTCTTGGATCAAGTTAATTTTTTTTCAGTGTATGTGACCGAAGATGGTGTAATCTTTTCTACCGATGGTTGGAAATTCGGTGCTGCGACTAGTCCACTGACGTCATTTCAACCGTGAAAAACAAAGCAAACACACAAAAAACTCATGATAAAGGTCACAACACGATAACACAACCTTATAATCATAATAAGGTTAAACGGTCTTTCGATTGAACTGTCCTTCGGTTCAAATGTCGTTCAGTTGAAAAGTTGTCGGTTGAAATGTTACAGAACCCAAAATTCTGAGAATTATCGTCATTATTTAATATAATAGGAGCTCCATTTCTCATTAACTTGTAAAGGGAATCCTCGACAAATAATAAAAATGTACTTTACTTAAATTTAATTTACTTGGTTGGCTGTCTATTAAAAGTCGTCGCATTTACTTTGCAGCATGTTATTTTTATAAACTTTTAGTGATTGGTAAACCAAATTATTTACGAGAACTATTTATTGATAATGATGCTGTTAGACGTTCAGAAAGATTGGCAGCTAAGAAAAATAATTTCAATTTTAAATTGCCCAATTACGCAACAACACAATATGAAAGCTCATTCGTTATTACTGTTATACGTCTATGGGAGGAGTTACCATCTGATATTGTTGATTCCTCAAGCCTAGACATTTTCAAGAATAAGATCTATGATTATTTATTTAAACTAGATATTTAATAGTATTTATCAACTTTTCATGTAAAATTTTATTTAGTGAATTGGTTAAATCGTGTATTATAATTTTAATTTATATATTCTGCGTCTAATTTTACTCAATTGTACATTATTCTCATTATCTCTTTAGTTAACATTTAAAAAAATAAAATTTCTTGACGGGTTTTAATAAACCATATTAAAACTTGTGATAAATAACGAAGATAGTGGCCATACATTTAAAAATTTTTAACTGTGATAAATCTTATAGCAGTAAATTAATAAAATAAAGATAAATTCACGGCACGTATGCGTTATAATTAAAATAAATAAATCTATCAAGTTATTACGATACATAATATTACGCGTGGTTATTATCAAAGTCACGTATTCCTCGATATGAGAAACTCTGCAGAGTATACTTTGTCGTTACACTCAAAAATAACCAGGCAAAATTGAGTTTGTACGTATAAATGCATACGTAGACACTAGAGTATAATCAAGAACCGAGAGTGGTCTCAAAATGTACGTGTACGATGGGTAAGTACATCAGGTACGAGTTCGTGTACAGGCTAATCTCCGCGAGCCACCCCCGCGTGCTAATCGAGAACCGAGCAATTAATTTAAGCACACACCAAACCACCCAGCATTACCACCAAATGTACATAGGTAGAGTCAGATCTATAGGTATCCCTCCCTCAGGGGATGCGCATCCGTACCAACCACCAACCGATGGTTTATCATCCTTCTTCTCCGACTTCACATTTACATTAACTTAACTCTCACTCACTTTTCTTATTCTCACATCGGCGATTCTCAAGAATTCGTTAAATTTAATATATATATATATATATATTCGATAATTCAGAAGACAAAAAATGACATGTCATCTTTATCAAAAGTCAAATTAATAAATACACAGAAAGAAAAATTTCTTGATTGAAAAATAAAACTCTTGGCTCAAGAAAATTTTTGGGTGAGTGAAGGAAGACCGAAGTTGTGTTGGCTGAAGTAAAAATTTTTCTTGAAATTCTATTCTTTGTGGAAGTAATTTTTTCTTAATTCAAATTACCATAAATACTTGATACAATAAATTTTTATTTTTGATCAAGATTTTTAGATACTTCAGGGATTCAGCACCACCTACTTCAGCTGAAAAAAAAATTTTCCCACCTTGAGAAAATTTTTCTCTTGAATATTTGATAGTCATTTTATATTATTTTAGCGAGCAATTATACATATTTAATGAAAAAAATTATTCAATATTATTTGATCTTCCTATTTGACATGTTAATCAATGAAAATTTACTTCTATCGAGATATTTAATTTTTTTGACTAAGAGAGAAATTTTTTCAAAACAAGAAAGAATTTTTTTTTTTTAAAAAAAGAAGAAGATTTTCTTGACTTAAATAAATTTTCTTGGATCAAGATACGTATTTCTTAAAGCAAGAGAATGAATTTTGTTGGAATAAATGAAATTTCTTGTGTCAAAAAAAAATTTTTTTTTTCGCTTAAGACAATAATTCGTAAGAAAAATATTTTCTTGGCTTAAGTGAACCTTTCTTTCTATGTAGGAATATTTCAAGTAAAAAATTTCATTCGGATCAAACTGTCTTTTTGCTATTGAAAATGAATCGATAACAAAGTTATTGCGATAAACTTCGAGCTATATTTGTCAAGTTATTCTTAACTTGTCTTACAGCAAGTCAAAGTAAATTTTGAAGATACTTCAAAGTACCTACATAAAGTATATAACTACATTATTTGGTTCTGAAAGTCGACCAGCAAATAGAAATATTTTCAAAGTCACAACAACTTTACGCTGTCTATTCCTTTTGGCTTTAGGTCACTAAATTTTCAATGTCCTAAAGCTAAAAGGGCGTATAAGTTAAAATATCCGCCCTTTTGGCTTTGGAAATTTATTTTTTTATTTTTAGAATTAGAAAGTGTTAATAAAGCGATTATTAAAAAAAAAATTTATACGCCCTTTTGGCACCATTAATAAGATATATTAAAATTTTTTATTATTTTTATTACTGGAAAAAGTAGCTAATTTTTTTGGCCCACGCGTAAGGTGTAAATAATTGATAATTTATGTCTTTTGAGTCAGAATTAATCACATTGATCAATAATATTATTGCATAACTGGGTATTTTTTTATCTGATGTAATGGCATAAATTATTTATTTAAAAAAGGAAACTTAAAATTTAATAAAAGTGATTTCATTATCAAGTGCATTGACTAACTTTTAAAAGATGTGGGTTCGAATCCCACGCAGATCATTTACTTAGATTTTTAATGTAACTTTATTGCCGTTGATATTTAATCGTAAAACTATCAATGATCTGTAATATTAATCTATAAATTAATAATTATAAATTCTAACTTTTATTATTATTATTAAATATTTTTTTTAATCTTTTAAAGTCTACCGGAAACCGCAAAATTAACTAAATAATTCTATATAAAAGTACTTGATAATTGTAAATAGTTTACAAATAATCACAATAATTTATTTAATCATCGTTATTTTTATATATATTTAATAGAAATTATCAGTAATTGTTTATTTAATAATCACCTTTTTATAAATTGCATAATTCAAGGCTACTTTTATTCCATCCATAAAATCGGTATCATTTTCCGACATCCGATGCCGCATTGAAATATTACTACTTATTAGTTATTAATATTACAATAATAATTTATTAAAAAAAAAAAAAAAATACACAGTTACACAACCAATAATTAATAAGCCATGTATGCTTAAATCAGTGTAAGAACAGTAAACAACAAATGTACTTGTATTATAATTCATCCATTACATAATTATCCGGATTGGTGTGAGTACTTAAAGCTTTTACAGTTAAATATAAACAATTGCGTGAATAAATATATATATTTATATATTTATACGTTCATAGGATGAGAAAATAAATATTTATATTTTACATTGCAAATATGGAAGCCGAGACCGGGTATTAAAATAATGAGGGTACTTTTCAATTATTTTAGCGGCAATCAACACATGAAATCCGTATTACACTGTTCCCGGTAAATTTTAGCGAGAAGTAATTATCAAGAAATATTTATTGCTAGCAAACTTGCAATCACTATGTGACTGCCGAGATGAACTATAAATAAATGAAACTTTGCTTTATTAAATAATAAATTTTGTTAAATTGCAGAGTAATTTCTTAAATATTGACGTTTTTAAAAATATAAGCTCATCCCGAGCTTACACTCGTCAAGAGCTTTCATTTGAATACCCACATGCATTTTCATATATTTTTCATATATACATATATATAATATATATAAATATATGAAAAATTGATGTGAGCACTCAAATGAAAGGTCTTGATGAGTGTAATGTGGGAATGAACTTATATCCTTAGAAATGTCAATAGTTCACAGAATACAAGGTCATTTCTTATGTTAAATTGCACTGTAATTTCTTAACTATTGAAGCTTTTAAAGATATAAGCTCATCCTGATGTTGCACTCGTCAAAAGCTTTCATTTGAGTACTCACATGCATTTTCATATATTTTTCATATATACAAATATATAATATATATAAATATATGAAAAATTGATGTGGGTACTCAAATGAAAGCTCTTGATGAGTTATCTTAAAATTGATTTTTAAACTCTAACTGCGAGAGCCGTAGCCACCTAGCGGAATTTTTTAAAACTAACTTTTTAATAAAATTTATTTTTAATTATTATGGAGATCTAAATACACTCCCAGTGTAATGAATGTCTATTAAAAAATAATACTACGTCTCCTAGTGTAAAGAATGTCTATATAAAATAATAAATTTAACTACCTCTTGAAATAATCAGATTTTTAAATTCTAACTGTGAGAGCCGTAGCCACCTAGCGGAATTTTTTAAAACTAACTTTTTAATAAAATTTATTTTTAATTTTTATAAAGATCTTAATACGCTCTTAGCGTCTAAAAAAAAATAATAATTTTGTTAAGAATTTTAAAATTAATTAATAACATTTTTGAGGAAATTTCTGAAAAATTTATTAAACAATTATTAACATTTAATTGACTAATAAAAAAAATTGTATCGCGTTCTAGATGCCATAAGGGCGTATACCGGCAAAAGGTCTCCGTAAAAAGCAATAAGGGCGTATAAAAAAAAATCTATTATTTTTTTTAAGTCCAAAAAAATTTTTTAGTTTGAAGAAAAATTTTTTTTTTCTTAAAAAAAATACGTATTTTTGTATAAAACTTGAAGAAATGTAAAAAAAAATTTTTCTCAAAACTAAAAATTTTTTTTGGACTTTTTTTTTTACAAATATTTCATTATATTTTGTACCTATAAATAGATTCATAAATTTGTTTTGTTTAAAGTAATTGCTTCATATTAAAATTTCAGATTCACTTTGAGAGCTTATTGTTTCAAATTTCAGATTTTATAGTTATTATTATTATTAATTATTAATTATTATTATTGTTATTGTTAAATTCATTTCGATATTGAGTTTCTGTGTTGTTGAATATTACGAGCCTAATTAAAATTGGAATATATTGTTAATTATTAAAGTAGTGAATAATTACTTTGGTGAATTTGCTACGCGGCGTTTTAATATTAATAATTAATTTTTTTCCGACCTTGTAATTAAAAAAAATATTATTAATTAAAGCTTTGAGAGGTATTTTAAAATATACGGTTTAATATTGTCGCCAGGGAAATAATTTTAAAATACAAATAGATTTTACGCAGGCAATTAAAAAAAATATTTTAGTCAGAATTTGAATTTAAAATTTTTTTCTTTCTTTTGGTTATTGTTTTTTTTTTTTCTTTTTTGTTAGTATTCTAATTAAATATTTCGAAGTAATAATATAATTTTTAAAGGAATATTTATCTCGAATTAGATTTTTCTCAGTGTATAGATCTGTAAGGTTTTAAATTTCAGCTTCTCCAATTTTGTTGACAATAATCACCAGAGTCGAATTTATAAAAAAAAAAAAAAAAAAAAAAAAAAAAAATTTACGGCTTTATGTATTCGGGTACTTTGCACCGACACTTTACGGCATTTGTAAGCGACAAATAAGTAGCAAGAATAATTCGGTGCTTGAGTGCTCGGGCTTTGTTTCGTGTGTCAAAGGAGATTCTCGGGAATATTAGTTTTTTGTTAAAATACTCGGTACTTATGAGCGCGAGAATTTTCCGCGAACAAAACAACTGCATAGGATAGAAGTAAGAATAAGAATAAAAATGAAAATAAAAGTGAGAATAATAAGTTTAAGGGGTGAGCTACATCCGAAACAAAGAAAACTCCCGAGAAAATGTATATCACTGGAAACATGAGAAATAAAAAATTTACAAAGATTAGATTGTACAAAGAATCTGAATTTTCAACGAGTACTTGCGTTTATAAAAGAAAACATTTTTTTTTTTTTTTATTTAACTTATCAAAAAATTATATTAAATTCAAGATTTTTTCCGCGGAAAATTTTTTTTATGGCAATTTGCCATATTAAGCCATATATGGCCTGACATATTCACATATGGTCATATCAAGTATCAATTTAATTATTATTCTTAGAAAATTTTTTCATTAATTTTTATCAAAAATATGAAAATAAAAAAGTAACTGAAATAAAAAAAAAGATCGAGGTAATAAAAAAATATATATGACAGAATATTAAATCGTAAAATATAAAATATCGAAGCGTACAATACTCTACTCGACTCTGTAGTAATATAATGACCAAATATTGACTGAAGTTAACGTTAGATATGAGTAATAGTCGATCGATTAGTTACAAGATAAACGTTTGAGTTTTTCATCAAAGATTGAACGGCGCAGATCAAATTTACCGGTTGAACGAACTCTATGCAGCTCGATATTTTTATTTAATATATATTTTTGTTCTTATTTTATTTTACTTTGTGTTATTTTATTCCAGTGAATGTTGTTTGTGTCTATTTATTTAGAGTTTATTCAATATTTTATTTAACTCTCTATAAAGTAAAAAGGGAAATGTAAATTATCTTCGGAATAACGTTGGAGCAGCAGAGAGCAGTGATTAAACAACAACTAGCCGGTGGGCAATCTGCAAACTTTGTATAAAGAAACTAAATAAATATACCAAAAGTTTTTCACTAGCTCTCCGAATTCTCGAGTACTGCATACCACTCTGAACAACCTTTTCTCTATCTCTACTGCTTCGTCCTGTCCTGTAGCGGAGAATCGCGGCTCTAAAACTCCCTCTGTATACATTTATATCTCCATATATACATCTATATACACTCAATGGACAACAGAGCGAAAGAGACAGAGAGAAAGAGCCTGTGTGTGCTCTATACTAGTGGAAATATCGTGTCCGAAAACATGTTCGAGGGCAGTCCGGCAGACTGCTGGAGGAACACCATCACCATCAGCATCCCCAGCAACCAGAAAGTCCGGGAAGGGCTGTTCAAACACAAAAGCTCACAGCTAAAGATAAACACTAGCGAGTTGTAAGCTGGTGCATACCTCCAGGCGTTGGCTACACCACCAACGACCAACCCACTTGAGAAAGGACTCCCTTCATCTTCTATCTTCTATCTCTCATCTCCATTTTCTGGGCTCCATGCCTCGTGGGTTTATGGGAAACCCGATCGGTGAACACAACCCCGCTCATTCTAGTCCTCGTTTTGGTTTTGGACGAGATTCCTCGGATTTAAACATCGACGATAAATTATATTCATTTTATTTTGTAATGATTTATTATTTTAAAAATATCAATTTTTCTCATGCGATATTTATTAAATTTTTTTTATTTTTTAAGACAAAAAAAAATTTTTTTAATTGACCATTTTAGCTTTATATGGTCATATATAGTCTAAAAAGTTTATAAATAATTTTTTATTAAAGTTAATTCCAAAAAATTCCGACAGGTGGCGCATAATCGCTAACTATTCTCACTAGTAGAGAGTTAATTTTTAAGTATTTAGTATTTTTAAATAAAAATAATTTTTTAATTAAATTTTTTACTAGATTCTTCCGTTCTGTTCTTCTTTGTGGATTTTAAATTAAATAAAATTAATAACTACGCTTAAAATTTCAAATAATGTAATGAGAAAAATTTTTTTAATTTAACAGAAAACGAAAGATTATTAAAAAATAATTAAAATGGTTGATAATAAAAATAATATAAAGTGAAAAAGATGTGGGCAGCCAGCTTATAATAATCTACGAGGTTACAGAGTCTTTATATTAACAGTAAGAAGGAAAGACTGTTTGCTCAGCATTAACTGGATTAGTTTCGCGAAAGGAATAAGGAATTAAATTGGTATTCGGTGGAGCACCAGCCAACCTAAACGGAGAGCTCCAGAAGTGGTGGATTGTGTGTGATGGTATTATATATACTATATATATACTCTACACTCCGGGATAACTTTGGTTCTAAACTAAAAAACTAAAACTCCGAAAACACCAAAACTTGAACTAATTCAGTAAAATTTCAAATTGCCTGACCTACTTTATACTTCGGCTAATTGCTCTTTCTACGTGTATTATTATCTAATTACGCCGGCTGATAACGCTTAAGCTAATATATATGTAAGGTTATTGATTAACCAGATAATAAATTACTTAAAGTTGTTGACTCACCCGTCAAGGTTGGACGAGGACAAATCGGAGATTGTCCTGAAACATAAAAAAATTCACTTATTAATTTAGTTTTTTATTTTTTTGACTTCTCCTGATGCTTTTATTCACAAACATTTATTCCGTTTTATTAAATATATTCTACCGGATATTAAATTTGGATTCACGCGGATATGAACGCACTCGAAATGTACCTCGCTTTAAATATCATGATATATAACGCTTGAATGCAAGCATTGTTATTCACAATTAAATAAATTATTATTATTGTTGTCATTTGAAGAGAAAATTTTTTCATCAAATATCAAAGATTTTTTTCGGGCATTTAAAAAATTCCTAACTCCTGAAATATTGATTTTTTTTAAAAATCATAAGAGACCAAATTTGTAGCTTATAAAATTTCCTACAAAAAACGTTTTTATACCACCAGGCTATTTTCAATATTTTAGGAGATAGGGCCTTAAGTGCTGTTCATTGTTGAGTCACATTAAAAATGACCAGAATTCCTGAAATATTAAACGGAAAAATTTTTTTATTATTTTTTTCAGAGTATTTTAATTAAAAAAAAAAAAAAGCTTAAGCTAAAGCTTTACAATCATAGAATTCGCTGAGAGTATTATTCACTAAAGTAGATCAAATATTTATGCATTTAGATACAGATCCAGCGTAATCAAGTACCTACATACAAATGAATTAGGTCAAGCTCGATGAATGTTTATCCGACTGTTAATATTTTGCTCAGGGTTCTCAGCAATAATCCTGCTTTATTAACACTTTCTAATTCTAAAAATAAAAAAATAAATTTCCAAAGCCAAAAGGGCGGATGTTTTAACTTATACGCCCTTTTAGCTTTAGGACATTGAAAATTTAGTGACCTAAAGCCAAAAGGGCGCATAATTTTTTTTTGCCGATTGCTTTGAATTGTGATTTATATGTTACTAATTTTGCTGCATAATTGAAAGTATATATTGATTATTAAATTACAAATAGGTATTTTTAAAGGTTATTAAGGTAAAAGACCTAGTTATTGACACTGGCCTAGTTATTGACACTTGCAATTTTGTTTTAATTGAAAAAAAAGAACAAATCAACTCTTATAAATTAATAAATATAATTTTTGAATTATAAATTTTAAGAAAATTGCTTTTTTGAGAACATTTGATTTTTTTAATTAGAATAAAATTGCAAGTGTCAAACAACTAGGCCAGTGTCAATAACTGGCTCTTTTACCTTATTACAATTTTAATACGAATTCTGTTTATAATTTTAATTGAAAAAGAAAAAAAAACAGTTGCGATATCTAACATGATTGGTGAGTCAGAGGCGCAAAATTCAACAATATTAAATCATCTGGATTTATTTTTTCGAGTTAAATTTTATATTTCAGAGCAAAATTGAAAGATTTTTTATACGCCCTCTTGGCTTTAGGCTAAACTTTTTCTAAAGCCAAAAGGGCGTATGTTTTTTTATATTCCCTTTTGGCACTAGTACGTTGAAAAATTTTTTTTGACAAATCTTTACGTTTTGAGCAGTTCTAAGTTGAATGGCAAAAAAAAAATTTTGTATACGCCCTTTTGGCATTTGGGTCGCGATATACAAATTGAAAAAATTTAGTAACTATTACTAAATATTATTTGATGGAAACAAATATTTATTTTGATATTATAAGGCTTTATTGCTATTTATATAATTTATTTAGAATAAAAAATGATTTATTAAACTGTAACAAATAATATTGATTGGTAAAAAAAATTTTTTTCTCCCAAATAAATGACTCAAAATTTTTTTACTAAATCCTTCTATCATTGCGTATTTTCTTCAACTAATTTAAATGCACTTATTATCATTTTAAAAACTAAATTTTTGAAGTAATACTTTTATCAAATTGTCTACCGGAATTTCCCTCAATAAAACTAATAAATTTTTACGAACGTAAAGCACATCTTAACTATCACTATTGCATAAATTGAGAGACGTTGTCTCCAATTTAACAGCTAAATTCATGAGGATAGATAAAGATAGTGTACTAAAAAATAGTAAGGAATGTATTGCTGTGTCTCAATCGATCTTGAGAATAAACGTGAAATGTTGAAAACTTTATCTTTATGGTAAAACGTTTCGCGAATAATGCGAATTCACGTGTATAGCTGTTTCTTCGCGCGTGAGAATTTAATTTTATATATTCTCTCTGCCATTGTAGCACGAATGTGAACAGAACGTAAATTAAAATATAAAGTCCACATAAATTAATTTTTTGTCTGCTTGAGAATGCGTGGGCGATTTTTTTTTTCTTTTTTCAAGTACTTAAATATTGAAATAATAATTAAATAATAAATTTTATAAATATCAACGTTATTTACTTTGTTTTCTTAGTATAAAATCTTAATTTTGTAAAATAAAATTCTGGGTCAAACGTATGCGTCATATAAAAGTAGAGGGGCCGACTTTTCAAACGCGCAACCGCATATACCCTCGTTAACATGCGGTAAAATTGCGGATTTTCAGACCGAGGATAGACATCAACTAGTTCTAGTTCAATAATATTTTTTTCAATAATTATTTTCATGTAAAATTATTTTTTTTTTAGATACCTAAGTAGGCTTTTAATGGTCGCTAATCAAAATCAGGATTGGGACAAAACTTTCAAGCTATTTGTTATCAGACGTTTATTTGTTTTCATTGTACACCGAGAGAAAAATTAGATGGTTAAAAAAAAAATTATGTTTAAAATTTGACAATTTTAATTTTAATTTATTAAAAATAATTTTTTGTAAAAAATATTTTTTAAAAAAGAAATTTCTAATTTACTGTATTAAATGCAAGTGTGAGTATGTCACTCGAGTTTAGTTGACAAGTCCATTTGTCCCACTCAGTTGAATATCAATTATCACTATGACCCGGTGGTATACCTTTCACAGGCATATGGAACTTTGTCAACCGCATTTGTGGCTCGTGTTGTAAATTACTGTATCAACAAACTTCACCGGTCGTTTAATTGTATTACCCTCACCTAACGTAACATAATTACCTTGATAACAGTTATAAATGCTTAAATAATATTTTTACCGTTAAAAACTAATAATTATTGCGTTAAATAAATTTTTAAATTAACAATAAAAATTCTATTTATTTGTTTCAGATATAACAGAAGACAATTTAAAATGTTGCGTCAGTTAAGATTGCGGACACTCGCCGACAAGCAACAATAATTATCACAAAGACATCGCAATAATTGTCAGTGACGGATTACATCGGAATGGGTGAAATTGAGAATTCAAGTTGAGTCGCTTTGGCAGTCAGCAAAAAAGTTTAACAACGTAAGACTTTCAAAGTTACTAAATATTAACCACAGCTGCCGACAGAAAACCAATTATTTGCAATCCTAGTTTTACTGAATGAAAAAAAAAAAGTTACTTTTTTCTTGATATTTTATTCTGATACCTTTATTTTGTCATTCTGTGTGGCAATAATTAACGAAATTAGATTTCTTTAAAAACCAAGTCTTACACTGAATAGAAGGATTTAGTAACAAAATTTTTAATCATTCATTTGGGAGAAAAAAATATTTTTTATCAATCAATATTATTTATAACATTTTAATAAATCATTTTTTTATTTTAAATAAATTATATTAATATAAACAAAGCCTCATTATATCAAAAAAAAATATTTCTTTCCACCAAATAATATTCAGTACACAAAAAAAACAAGATGACACTGGATATCATCCCAGAATATACTCAGTGATATTTATGGTAAAAAAAATCCAGATTATACTGGGTGATATCTAGATTATACTTATTGTAATCCAGATTATACTGGGTGATATCTAGATTATACTCATTATAATCCAGATTATACCAGCTACTATCTACAAAAAATTTTCACTTAATATAATATATTAATTTATATAGAATAAGCGATAGAGAAATTTAGTATAGACCGGGTAGCTCAAATGATCGAGTAGCCGATATATCTTCGGAAAGTTCTGGGTTCGAATCCCAGTTCGAGCTATCTGAATTTTTTCTCGCATATTCTATACTCATTAAACTAACCTCCGTTAATCTTTCTATTTTCAGTACACCACTGTCGCCTCAATTTCCAATCTTCCGTGGGACAAAAAACTCATTAAAAGCACAAGATCACATTATTCCACCAGACGTCAAAAAATCACCGCGAGTGGTCAGGCACCTGGCCACAATTAATTAACTCACGTTTAAATTATGGAAAAATACGAGATTGAATCGCTAGCCAGCGTCATGTTTTTTACGCGCCTCTACTATTCTAGTCCTTAGTATTTCAACTGAAGCTGCATAAAGTAGTCGTAGCCTTAAGATATAAGGCGGATCACCAAGTCCGCATAATTGAGACACCCAATTGTATGTGTTTAGGTAAATTACATGACACCATTTACGAAGTATCGGTCAATATGCATGGCGCTGCTAGTGGTTCTGGCTCGACATCAGTTACCACAAAAATTGATCGTACAAGAGTTACGGTGACCAGCTTAGCGAGCAGTAACGTGGCCGCATCGCGGTATCATGATTCTGTCGCCAATAATAATAATAATAACAACAATTCTACTAGCAACAACATCAACATCAACGAAAACAGCCATACGATCATCACCAACAGCACAACTAACGGAATGGGCACTGGTGACATCGCATTAGCACCAACAACCAGGATGAGTCCCCCAACGAGCATGGACACGTCTGAAGGAACGACCTTGATAACCACCGGAGAGCCTACCATGGTGGCTCCGATGGTCAAGGCAGAAAGTCCTGACATAGCTGCGGGGACCTCAGTTGGTTCGACGGCCTCCTCGACTGCCACAGGACACTCTGTCGTTGGTCCTGGGGGGTCACTTTTTGCGGGAATTGCCAACAGCAATAAGCGACCCAGACCTGATGACTGGTTAGCACCCAGCAGCCCCAATTCACCCCAGAATATCCCTGTCAGACACCTGGTTTATACGACGCCTCAGCAGCAGATTTGTCACACGCCTACGCTACAACAGCAACAGCAAACACCTCAACAACAACAACAGCCAACACCTCCGCCTCAAAAACAGCAGGTGTTGCAGCAACAGCCCAATATGACCATCAACCAAACCGGACAACAGCCTAATAATAATGGATACGTCAGTCCGATGAGCTCTGGAAGCTACGACCCCTACAGTCCTAATGGAAAAATAGGTAAGTCTTCTATTTTGGTACTTTTTTGATTCTTGCTAAAGAATTTAATCGATTTTTTTGGAAATTTGTTAGTTTCGTGTCAGTTGAACGGAATTAAATCATAGTATCAATTGTCGAGCTGGATTGCTCTTTTGTTTTGATTATAGATTTACGAAACATTATGTAATGGTGATTGGTGATTAATTAGCGATAACAAGCTCTTGATTTGAACGGAAATTAATAACGATCGTATTAGTCGGTGATAATCCTTAAACATCTGTTGCACTTCCAGACGCTGAATTCCAGAGTTTAATTAGGTAGGAATTATTGCGCCACTCATTATCTTAAATTGGGTCAAATAAACGAACACGCTAATATAAAACTACTTTTCTAAAAAAAATTGTTTTTTAAGAGAAATGGGTGTTTTAATTCATGAATTTTTGTCTTGAAACTCGTTTTTCTGCAAAAATAATCTAATAATGTCAAATTACGAATTTTTATTGTTAGTTTTTAGTTTCACCGCTAGGTGGCTACGCTTTCTCACTACCAGAAATATCTTAAGGGGTTATATATAAATTGAAATTTTTTTTTTTGATAATACAATGTAAAAAAACTATTTACAATGAATTTTATAACTTATACAAGATGACACTGAATATCATCCCAGATTGTAATGGGTGAAAAAATTTTTTAGATAGTAGCTAGTATAATCTAGATTACAATGAATATAATCCAGATATCACCCAGTATAATCTGGATTATACTAGCTACTATCTGATTTTTTTTTTTTATTACAGATATCACTGAGTATAATCTGGGATGATATCCAGTGTCATCTTGGTAAAATTTATAAAATTTTACAGAATTTATAGAATAAAAATTTATAATTTATAAATTTTATAGAATTTATAGAAAAAAAAAAAAAGGCCTAAAAAAATTCTTTTAAAACATATAATTGTTTAAAATAGATAAAAAGTAGTCAAAAATTAGTTTTTATCAAGAATATAAAAAGAAAAAAAAATAGTTAAGGTCATGTTCATACGGGCTAGGTCTAGGACTTAATGAATTTAAAACTCGTATGTGGGTCGGATTTTAAAACGAAATACGGGTACTTTTATTTGCTCAGTTGTATATCTTTTTACCCGCATCAAATCGTTGAACAATACACGCGATTTAAAAAGTTATTAATAGCGAAAAAAATGAGTTTAAGAATATAAATAAATTTACGGAATCGTATGACGATGATAATAATAATAATAATAATAATGACGGTGATAATAAAGTGAGAGAAGTATGATGTGAGAAAATTTTAAAGCGTGAATAAAAATGAGAGAAAATGATAATGATGATGATAATGACAGTAAACATATAATGAGGAGAGTTGAGATAAAAGTGCAGTGTGGCAGTAGTGCAAACGATTGATACGGCGGAAATGAGTGGGAACTGTAGATGAAAGAAAAGTAAGATTTAGACGACACTACTAACTGCTGTATGCACTGTTGCACTGTTGCTAGTGGAAACTCTGACAGTGATAGAGAGAGAAAGAGAGAGAAATAACAAAACGGGATAATTAACTGGTTGATCTGACGTCACATCCGTTATAAAAGTCAAAGCTATTTCAGCTCATCCAACTATTCTTTTCAACTCTTAGTCCTCCAATAAAAACTGCTGTTAAAAAAAAAAAAATTTTTTTTAAATGTTAGTTTAAAAAAAAAAAAGTTGGATTTTTTTTTTAAGCTAGTACGATCAATTTTATATTAATAGTACTTACAATAAATCATTCCTAAAGTTAGCAATGAATAAAAAAAAAATTCTGGTCCTGAAGGTAAAAAGGGACTTGCGACTTCAATTATGTGCTCTTTTAGTTTTAATTTTACGACCTAAAGCTAAGAGGGCACAGAAATTTTTTTTTTTTTAGCTGTTTACTAAAATAGTTATCTAAAGCCTAAAAATTGAATATTAAATATTAAATTTATTTCTAATGATTGTTATATAAGAATCGATTCGTTTTTTTATTTCTTACAAGGTTTTTAGGCAAAAAAGTTGATTAGATTTTTTTTTTATAAATTTATCATTTTTTATTCTACTCGTTCGCGTTTTTGATCTGCAGTGTGCAGCAGCGTGCTAGGCTTTAATAAGAGTCGATAACACTCATCAAGAGCTTTCATTTGAGTACCCACATGCATTTTTTATATATTTTTGATATACACATATATATAATATATATAAATATATAAAATATATGAAAAATTGATGTGGGTACTCAAATGAAAGCTCTCGATGAGTGTAATATCGGGATGAGCTTAAAATAAATTAAAGAAAAAAATTCAGTTGTGAATATTATATTTAAAAGCTAAATACCTGCGAAACTAAACAATTATTTTCATTTAGGCACTATTTTTCTAAAAGTTAAAAAGATACATGTCTTAAAATACGCCCTTTAAGTTTTAGGACTCTCAATTTTTTTTTTTTTTTTTTTTTTTTTTTTTTTTTTTTTCAGATTTTTGTGTTTTGAGTAATTCTAAGAAAAATGACAAAAAAAATTTTTTTGTGCGTTTTTTTTATTATAAATCCCTAATAACCTGTCTTAATGCGCCCTTTTACCTTTTGACACTTGATTTAAGAATTGATCATTGATAAATAATGTCAAAACTTACCTCCAGTATCTTCAACAGGCGTAGCAGGAACCGGAGTAAGATAACTAGGAGTTACCGATGTTAATAACAAATCATTTGTCGCAGCAGTTTTACTTTTAGGCAAAAGTGTTTTTATTTTTTTAGCCGGTTCACTGGTGGCCGAGGAAGTACCAGCACTAGCATCTAATTTGTCTTTAGCAACAGCTGGTCTTTTTCTGCGATGAACACAAAAGTCAAATTTATTTGGATCAAAATTACTGAGACGCTGGGTCTCGAAGAAAGCTCTCAAGTCACTTCTGGACCTGAATTTTTTATTAGAAGCTTCGTGAATAAATACAGCGTCCCATTTTCCAGCAGAGTTACCAGTTTTTCTTTGGATAAAATGTTTCTGCCATCCAGGTGGCAATTTTTTATCAATAATTAATATAGATCGACGTGTCCCTTCATTACCATCTACGACAAATGCTTCAACACCCTGAGGTTCACCGTCGACCCACTCTGGTCCATTATCATCATCATAATCAACGACGACTTCGCGCTTTCTCTTGGCGCCATTCCTGGCCTTGGGTTTTGGAGTCTCGATAGTCGGAACTTGCTCCGAGATAGATTCTTCAAGCTGTCCGCCAGCTGCATCAGTACTCTCGTTCATGCTTTCAGAATTATTCAATGGTTCTGCATCAGTCAAAGATAAATCATCTTTTTTGGTCAGTGATTGGTCAACTCCTTCCGCTTTAGCTCTTTTTTTGTGTGAAAACAAATCTTTGACTGTGTGCTTTCTGCTTTTATCTCTTCGCTCTTGTTTGCTGCCAATGTATGCATCTGTCTCCATTCCCTTCGATGGATTCTGTTGAATTTGTATTTTTAAGAAAAAAAGTAAAATTTTGCATTCGAAAATTCTCTAGATACATAATTAAGAAATGATCTTGTATCTTGTGAAATATTGACATTTTTAAAGATATAAGCTCATCCCGATGTTACGCTCATCGAGACCTTTCATTTGAGTACCCACATCAATTTTTCATATATTTTATATATATTATATATATGTATATATGAAAAATATATAAAAATGCATGTGGGTACTCAAATGAAAGCTCTTGATGAGTGTAAATGAATTTAATAATTTTTATAATTATTTTTAACAATTAAATAATGGCAAAAAAAAATTGACTTTTAAAAATTTTTAAAAATTAAAAATGCAATTTTTTTTAAATAATTTTTTTGTTAAATAAAATTTAAAAATTCTTTAGTGACTGCTAACTTTAATGAAGTTTGGAGTAATTGATACTTTACTACAATCAAGATAAGCAGACATAATTTATTGATTATAAAAAATAATTAAACAACCACAATAACATAACCTAACTAATAAAATAAAAACTTACCTTAGAACTGGCAGAGGCTATTTTAGTTATTTTCGATCCACGGACTATTTTTTGATAACCATCGTCAAACAGGACGTCATATTTATCTGTATCAAATTAATAACAAAAATATTATACATTAATATAATTTAATTTAATAAATTATTTATATAAAAAAATATTTATTTATATCTCAGCAGCTAAACGTCAAGACTTGCCAAGTATGTTATGTATACAAAAAAAAAAAATGCACTTGCCATTTTTCGCTAAAAGTCTTACACTCCAATTTCGAACCAACAAAAAATGTCAATCCTGGATTACCATTCCTGGACTTGGAAAATTTTCCATTTTCAACGTTCGGTTCATGGATATTATTTTCTATAGATTTACAAGAATCGTCATTAAGTTTTACGTTGTCCACCGGATCATCTAAAAGAGGTGGTGGTTCTGCGGGTGGATCTTCGGTGAATCCCTTTTTTTCAACAGTAGTATCAACCACATTTTGAATTTTTGTCCCCAAATTATCAGAACCAGCTGGTTTTTTTATACTTTCAGATTTGTTACTTGTATTTACGAGTAAATCTTTAGGTACTTCTTTTTTAAGCTCTTCGGGTTTAGAATTAGATCCTTCAACTTCAGGTAGATTTTCTGGCTCCAATTGTGTCATTTCTGGGTTTGTCAGGCTTAAATTTTCAGGTAAATTATTATCACCTTTTGCGGGTGACTTTGTCACTGTTAATGGCACCACAGGATCTAAAAGACAAATAAAATTATATTAATTTTTACACATTGAAAGAAAAAATTTTTTTTATTTAATTTATATTATATACGCTTGATATAAAAGTAAATAAATATATAAACAATAAATTTGAGAATAAACATTTGAATATATTTTTAGCGACAGACAAAATTAAAATATGTACAAACGGCAGTTCACTCTCCTGTTGTCCTCCAGACAATCTGGAACACCCAGAATGTTTTCCCGTGTTCGTAGGCCCGGGAGATCCCGTCTACGACGTTGCTGGCTCCAAGTGCATGGAGTTTGTAAGATCTGCCCCAGCTATGCAGTGCAAACTGGGTCCTCGCCAGCAGCTGACCCAAGTCTCGGCCTTCATCGACGGCTCGACAATTTACGGCTCGGATAAATCCCTGGCGGATTCTCTGAGATACTTCAAAGCCGGCCAATTAAAAATGTACAGACTCTCCAACGGCAGGACTCTGCTGCCTCAGAGCGGGGACTTCAACGACGGCTGTAACAGAGAAATTGAAAATAAGCGTGGCAGGTATTGCTTCTTGTCTGGAGACGCGAGGGCTAATGAAAATTTACACCTGACAACCATGCACTTGCTCTGGGCAAGGCAGCATAATTTCGTAGCCTCCGAGTTGCAGAAGATCAATCCCCACTGGGACGACGAGAGGCTTTACCAAGAAACCCGGAGAATCATTGGCGCTCAGATGCAGCACATTACTTACCGAGAATTCGTTCCTGTGATTATCGGCAAAAGCGAAGCTCGCAAACGCAAGCTTGTTCCTTTGGAGTCAAATAATTACCGAGAATCTTCTGGAGAAGGAGATGGTGATCCAGCAATTGCTAATAACTTTGCTTCCGCGGCGTTTCGCTTCGCTCATACTCTTCTTCCGGGGTTGATGAAAATTACAGACGCTGAGAAAGGAACTGCGGATTACATTCAGCTCCATAAAATCCTCTTCAATCCTTACAGCTTGTACGGAGCCAGCGGCGTTAAGAGCGCGATTATTTCTGCTACGACGAATTTTATTCAAAAAACTTCAACGCACGTTACGTCGCAGCTGACGAGACACCTCTTCGAAGACCCGCTGTCGAACTCCGAGGACAATTCATCTAATCCAAGTGCTGTTCATCATCTACCGTTTGTGCCTTGTGGGCTAGATCTGGTCTCTCTTAACATCCAGCGAGGGAGAGACCATGGTCTGCCCGGGTACACCGCTTGGAGGGAGTACTGCGGGCTGGTCCGGCCGAGGAATTTTCTTCAACTCAGAGGAATCGTCGACTCCGACAGCTTCGAACAGTTACCCTTGCTCTACGAAGACGTTGATGACGTTGATTTGTACACTGGCGCGCTTGCTGAAATCAAAATTTCCGATGGTTTAGTTGGCCCTACTTTCACCTGTCTCATTAGCCAGCAATTCCAGAGGCTCCAGGCTGGTGATCGTTTTTGGTACGAATCTTCGCAGTCGCCTTATCCGTTTACTAGAGGTTAATTTTTATTAATTTTATTTTTAAGGACTAATTGTATTATGAACCATGTATAAGAACACGAATAACATTACTGTTTAATTTTTACTTTGCAGATCAACTTGTCCAACTACGAAGATCTTCTCTAGCGAAATTAATCTGCGATTGCTCGGATGACATTGATGAAATTCAGCCGCTAGTTATGCAATCGGCTGGAAATGGGAATCCAATAACTCTATGTGACGATATAGAGGGCGTAGATTTTTCTGCTTGGAAAGAAGCTAATTGATTTTAAAAATTTTAAAAGAAACATTTTTATTTACTTATATAAAAAACATTATGATTAACTTTGTAATTTTTGTAATTTGATTTTTTTTTAATACTATTTATTCATCGCCATCACCGATATTTGAGTTGTCGTTATCTTCATCTTGATCATCGTCCAAAATATCCGATAAAACATCATCATCGCTTTGAACTGATGAATCAGTTACTGAGGTTTGTCTCTCGTCAGTTGAAACAGATCCCTAAAATTTTAAATTAAACGTCAATAATTTAGAAATGAGCTCACCCCGACATTACACTCATCGAGACCTTTCATTTGAGTACCCACATCAATTTTTCATATGTTTCATATATTTGATATATGTGTATATATGAAAAATATATCAAAACTGCATGTGGGTACTCAAATGAAAACTCTTGATGAGTGTAATATCGGGATGAGCTTACATCTTTAAAAATATCAATATGTAAGATATGACGTTGTATTTTGTCAACTAATGATACTTTTGAAATTATAAGCTCACTCCGACATTATACTCATCGAGACCTTTCATTTGAGTACCCACATCAATTTTTCATATATTTTATATATTTATATATATTATATATATAAATATATGAAAAATATATCAAAAATGCAAGTGGGTACTCAAATGAAAGCTCTTGATGAGTGTAACATCAGGATGAGCTTATATCTTCAAAATCGTCAATATTTAAGAAAGTACAGTGCATTTTATTATAAGTCATTATTTAATAAAGCAAAATTTCATATATTTATAGTTCACAAGTCACGGCAGTCACATATAGTGACTGCAAAATTACTAGTAAAAAAATAAAATACCTTGTTTGTCTTTCTTTTCTCGACTAAAAGTTGTCGAGTGTTTCATTAAAGCTTTGCACGTGTCAACAAGCTCAGAAGCTATCGAAATTTGCGTAGCAACGTCAGCTAGTGACTCGAAATATTTGTAAGATTCAGCAACTAATTCTCTAGCAGATCGTAGAGTTAAATTTGATTCATCTACTTGGCCAGCAAGTGTTCTAAGTCCCTCTAAAAATTTACATAAATATAATAATCATAATAAAAAAAAAAAAAAAAAAAAAAAAAAATTTTTTTTCAATATTTACCTCTCAATAATTCATGATGAGCTGGATTATTAAATCCCTTCCAATTAAAAATAGCAGTAAGAAGACTTAAAATCAATCTAAATGAATAATTATGCTGACTACTCTCTTCAATTCTCAATTTATCAACAAAATCAGACAATTTCATACAAATTTTCGACAGCTGACTAATCAAATCTTTCATAAATTTTTCAGTGACATTATCTTCATTAAAACTGGCAAGTAATTCTTTAATAATAAAGCAAACTTGTCCCGTCGAAACATTATCAACATTAGTTTGTGACATTTGAACAGGTATAGTGACATCAAGTAGATACAAAATTTCCGCATCTAATCGTCTAAAATACATGGGATTTTTAGTGCTGAGTAGTGACCCCATTTCCCAGGATTCCCATTCAGGTAAAGTTTTCTCCGCAATACTTTTGTCTTTGTCTTTGTCTTCGGTTCCTTTTTTTCCCTTCTTGCCACTTTTTTTCTCAACCTTATTAAACGAGGGCAGCGGAAACGAATGAAAGTAACACGGCGGGGCTTGATAACGCGCATCAGCCAACGACAGTAAAGTCGCTAGCTCTCCTTGCAACTGCATTACATTAGCGAGTCGCTTAGAAATTAACCTCTGTAAAAGTGGATTTCGCTCGGTCACACAAGAATTTATTAATTCACGAAACCAATTAATACAATGAAACATAAGATCTATTGTCTGTGCATCCGGAAGATCTAGATCCACCGGCATTAGCACTGCGCATATAAAAAACTCGCTGATCTTCAATCTTTCATCTCCAATACGGTGATTACAAATTTTCATTAATCTCAGCAGAGCTGGTGCAATTCCTTCGTACTTCCCCGGGCCAAATTTAACGACAAGTCCCTGCAAGTCATTTGAAGCATTCAATCTGAAGGTAGGCTTCAACGGACCGTCGTAACTGTCTGTCATGTAAACGTTAAACAATTCGTCTTCAATTAACTTGATAATTTCATTCAAAAACTCCACTTTTATGTCATCATTCTGCGCTATAATACTGCCCAAAGTGTCATAAAAAAATCCACGTGATCTTGGGCACTCTTTAACGCCACTTATAATTTTTTTAAAAATATCTACAGCCATTTTGAGCTCTTCCTCGCTGGTCGCAAGATGTTTGATAGCCATCACACCTCCCGCGACTCCTTTAGATTTAACAATTCCATCGTGACAAGATAATTGTTTCTGCAATAAAATAAACAGGTCATCTCTCAGAGTATCGGTAATTGTACTGGAGCTAGCACAAAGTGCGTGTAACAAATCATTGAGCATAGTGACTTCTTTTAGGTCAAGTTTTTCCATCTTTTCAAGTAAAATTCTCAGATAATGACAGTGAGCTTGCAAATACCGACGCTCATCTCTGTTCTTAGTCATTTTGCACAAAATTGCAAGAGCATTCTTGGCAGTTTGATCATTATTACCCATCAGTACGATTAATTTTTCAACAATTTCTCGCTGCTTGTGAATCAGCTCACCGTGAATGAGAAACTGATGGCGAAACCAATCGGTGGTGAAGTCTATCAGCACACCGTCCTCGGATTTTAACAAATTACTCGCCATATTCAAAGCCGCTGACTGAAGATCTTTAACGACTTCTTGATATCCGGAGTAGAAGTCATTAAGCAGACTCGAACGATAGAAGGCAGTCTTGATGTGTTGCTTGAGTATAGCCTCAGCTTTTTTTTTTTTAACCGTTCCTTCGTACAGAAGCAGCAGAATAATTAGATCGAAAGGCTTGGCTTGCTTGTTGGGGCTTGTTGAAGCGACTACATTTATCGCTGCATTGGCCATTTCTTTACTGAGAACTATTACCATCCTCAATGCGCTAACTATGATAGTTTGGTTTGAGTAATACTCCTCAGAGTTCTCTCCATCTAGTGGCTGGAGCTCGAGCACTCTTAAGTTACGCAATACTGTTTGGCAGACATCGATCGATGGGCAATCGTCTAAAGTAAACTTAATTATCGCTGCCATCTGATCAATGTGACAATTACGACCCAGTAATGTCAGCATGGTTTCGCGGAGCTCTTCCAAAAATTCTTTTCCCAACGATAAGTTACTTATGCAATCTAAAATTACGTTGGTTAATTCTCGTTGGGCTTCCATGAGTTTGCAGAGTATTTCTGCTATCATTTGATGCTGGGTGTCGGTAACGATGTCCGGGATAAATGTTATTAATTCACGCTGAAACCATATCGGACTAGTTTCTAATAACTCTTCGAGTTTCAGTGTCAATGCTTCGGGGTCGTTTACTACTTCGAGGAAACGCAGCTGCTGGAGTAACTGATAAGCCCATGGTACACTGTCTGGCGAATCTCTAAATTCAACAATTATTAATTTTTTTTTTTTTTAAATTACTAAAGGCTAATTTTTAAATCTGGAATAAAAATTTTGATTTTTTTTTTTTTTTTAATTTAAATCCATATTCTTTTTAAATAAAATAACGAGAAGAGTCATTATTCTTACCGGTGTTGAAACTTACGTTTTTTTTTTTAAGGCTAATAATTAATTATGATTAAAAAAAAAATGATACGCCCTTTTGGCTTAAAAATTTTTTTGTCTTAGAGCCAAAAAGGTGTTAAAAAAATTTTTTTTCATTCACTTTTCTTAGATATAAATGTTATAAACCTTTTTAAGTTAGTTAGAGTGAAAAAAAATTTTTTTGAGTGAAATATTATTATTTATCCTAGAACAATTTATTTATCTACTTACGCAGCTACAATAGTCTCATTTAATTTCGTCAGCAGACTATTTAAAACGCTACTCTGTATAGCGGGAACTTGTAAAAAAATTTTTATAATCGAAGAGCTTTTAAATGAATCCATTTGACGGCCATCGGAAGAATTTATCGTCGTTAAATTCAAACATTTATTGTCTTGTCCAAGATCCTCCGACAGATAATTGTCGAACTCTTTTAAAATAGTTTCCTTGGAATAATCACCGGAAAGTAACGCTTGCTGTATTTTTTTAACCGTAAGCAATGGATCGCTTTCTGAAAGTTATTAGCAAGTATTTAAATTAAAATTTTTAATTGAATATCTTACTAAATATAATTACCTAAAATATAATGAGTGTCGTTTTCATTTGGCACGATTCCAATGTGACTAAAAAATTGACTCAAGACATTTGTTGTTTGAGGACGATTCCGTATTAAATTTCACACGTGGAATTTTTTAATTAATTTTTTTTAATAATAATTCAATTGTTATAAAATTCTAAAAAAATTTTTAGATACTAAAGTCAGCCGTCAGCTGTCAATTTAAAAAATAAAAAAAATTTTTTTTTAACAAATCAATTACAAAAAAAAAATTCTTTTAAAATTTTTCACTTATAATTTTCATTAAATTTCACACGTGGAATTTTTTGATTAATTTTTTTTTTTTAAATAATTTAATTTCTATAAAATTCCAAAAAAAATTTTTAATGTCTGTCAACTTCAGTGTCATTATTTTTCACTTATAACTTAAAACTATCCGCAATCCCGGGTACTGAGTCTCGTCTAGTTGTTTAAGTGTTCAGTACTCGGAATACTCGGTACTCGGTACTTACTCTGCACTCAGCAGTCTGAAGACTCTGAAGTAAAGTCTGAGTTGGCGTTTCAACTCTCAACACTAAAATCTGCAACACAATATACATTAATACATTATTATATTAGTTCTTTCATTTCAACTCACCCAGCCTGAGCCTACGTATACGCTGTTTACGTTCTTTGTTCTCCTTACTCGGGCACGGCCTTTCATTTTCCTCTCTCTCTTGCTTACTCCCACCAGAATCACTCAGTTGTCGTTATTGCTCTCTTTGATACGTTATTTACGGTACGTGTTCACTCTTTTTATTTTATTACCCGGCTCTCGCTCAAATAACTTGAAAGTCAACGCTATGGCATGTCAGAGCGAGTGCCCCGTTACTCAAGGTCACCCAATTTGAATTAGTTTGTTTTCCCGCCGCCAGTGGCGCTGTACATATTTTTATAAAATGGCGCTAAAACACTTGTGAGGGAGTTCCGAGAATGTAAACAAGTTTGTGCAGGTTAAAGTCACTTAATTAGTGTTTGGGTAATTTGTATTAGCAGTTTTTGTAAGTTTAAACATATATTTATTTTTAATAATATTATATTTGATTAATAATAATGTAATTGTGAATTTAGATTTTTTTTTTAATTAATTTTTGTATGAATTGATAAGTATTAAAAATTATATGAGGCTAACTAGTGTTATTTTGTCAGAAACTGACAATCAAAATAATAAAATTAAAGGTAGCAGTAACGAAATAATTTTTTTAACAAACAAATTTGTTTCAAAAAATTGCATTTTTTATTTTTTAAAATTTCTACATGACAATTTTTTTTTTTTATAATTTATTTGATGAGAATCAATTTAGATGAAAATTAATTTAGCAGATATTTAATAATTTTTAGAATTTTTGTTAACAAATAAATTATGAGAAAAAAAAATTGACATCTAGAAATTTAAAAAAATGAAAAATGCATTTTTTTAAAAATAATTTTTTATAATAAATTTAATTGTTAAATAAAATTAAAAATTGGTCAGGTGACAGCTAACTTTAATTTCATTCAATTTAGCAGATAATAATTAATTTTAAAAATCTTTTTAACAAATAAATTATGGCAAAAAAATTGACCTGTAGAAATAAAAAAAAAAATTAAGAATGCAATTTCTTAATAATAATTTTTTAGAACGAATTTTTTTGTCAAATAAAATTAACAAAATAGTCACGTGACTTCCAACTTTAATGTCTTTCCATAAATATAAAAATAATTACAACTGCCCAATGATATTTTGATATAAAAATTAATTTAGAAAATATTTTTAATAATTTTAAGAATTTAGTAGTAAATAAAATGGCATTAAAGTTAGCTGTTACTGTTATAATTATTTTATTTTTTTTAATAAATAAATTAGCTCAGAAAAATTATTTCTAAAAAATTGCATTTTTTATTTTTTTAATTTTCTAAATGTCAATTTTTTGTTCTCATTTTTTTTTGCCATAATTTATTTGTTAAAAAGATTTTTAAAATTAATTATTATCTGCTAAATTGAATGAAATTAAAGTTAGCTGTCACCTGACCAATTTTTAATTTTATTTAACAATTAAATTTATTATAAAAAATTATTTTTAAAAAAATGCATTTTTCATTTTTTTAAATTTCTAGATGTCAATTTTTTTTTCTCATAATTTATTTGTTAACAAAAATTCTAAAAATTATTAAATATCTGCTAAATTAATTTTCATCTAAATTGATTCTCATCAAATAAATTATAAAAAAAAAAAATTGTCATGTAGAAATTTTAAAAAATAAAAAATGCAATTTTTTGAAACAAATTTGTTTGTTAAAAAAATTATTTCGTTACTGCTACCTTTAATTTTATTATTTTGATTGTCAGTTTCTGACAAAATAACACTAGTTAGCCTCATATAATTTTTAATACTTATCAATTCATACAAAAATTAATTAAAAAAAAAATCTAAATTCACAATTACATTATTATTAATCAAATATAATATTATTAAAAATAAATATATGTTTAAACTTACAAAAACTGCTAATACTAATTACCCAAACACTAATTAAGTGACTTTAACCTGCACAAACTTGTTTACATTCTCGGAACTCCCTCACAAGTGTTTTAGCGCCATTTTATAAAAATATGTACAGCGCCACTGGCGGCGGGAAAACAAACTAATTCAAATTGGGTGACCTTGAGTAACGGGGCACTCGCTCTGACATGCCATAGCGTTGACTTTCAAGTTATTTGAGCGAGAGCCGGGTAATAAAATAAAAAGAGTGAACACGTACCGTAAATAACGTATCAAAGAGAGCAATAACGACAACTGAGTGATTCTGGTGGGAGTAAGCAAGAGAGAGAGGAAAATGAAAGGCCGTGCCCGAGTAAGGAGAACAAAGAACGTAAACAGCGTATACGTAGGCTCAGGCTGGGTGAGTTGAAATGAAAGAACTAATATAATAATGTATTAATGTATATTGTGTTGCAGATTTTAGTGTTGAGAGTTGAAACGCCAACTCAGACTTTACTTCAGAGTCTTCAGACTGCTGAGTGCAGAGTAAGTACCGAGTACCGAGTATTCCGAGTACTGAACACTTAAACAACTAGACGAGACTCAGTACCCGGGATTGCGGATAGTTTTAAGTTATAAGTGAAAAATAATGACACTGAAGTTGACAGACATTAAAAATTTTTTTTGGAATTTTATAGAAATTAAATTATTTAAAAAAAAAAAATTAATCAAAAAATTCCACGTGTGAAATTTAATGAAAATTATAAGTGAAAAATTTTAAAAGAATTTTTTTTTTTGTAATTGATTTGTTAAAAAAAAATTTTTTTTATTTTTTAAATTGACAGCTGACGGCTGACTTTAGTATCTAAAAATTTTTTTAGAATTTTATAACAATTGAATTATTATTAAAAAAAATTAATTAAAAAATTCCACGTGTGAAATTTAATAAAAATTTTTAAAGAAATTTTTTTATTGTAATTAATTTGCTAAAAAAAAATTTTTTAAATTGACAGCTAACGGCTAACTTCAGTATCATAAAAAAATAGGGTAAATAATTTAATAGTAATGGTAATTTAAAGAGTAATAGTTTGGTAAAGGGCATTAAGCTTTGCCGCGAGCATGAGAACTGCTGGCGTACAAGAAGAAATGAAGAAATGCCGTACCCTTACCATACCTAGAACTCTCAAGGCTTCTTTAAAAGTGTTACGGTGAACGATTCACTGGCTCTCGTGTGACTCAGTACCCAGCAACCAATATCCAGTTCCATACTTGTTACTCTGCTAGTTAACGTCCAAGAACTGTTGCTTTATATATTTTTACCCGGTCACTGTGTTATGTGTATTTACATTTTATTAATATATTTTAATAACGGCGTATAATATACGATTCACTTGAATGAACTTGTGTCATTGATAAGTCAATTGGTTAATTAGTAATTTTTATTTCTAGTGTGTTTTATAAATAATATTCATTGTTTTCAATAATAATAATTACAATAATAATGTAATAGGTGAGTTAACAATGTTTTATTTTAAATTTCTTAGTAAAACTTAACAGTTAAAATTAAAATAAATAACAGATAAATTTATTTATTTATTTATTTATTTAACTTTGATCTAAATGAATTTATCGTTTCTTTTTATTTTATTTTACGTATTTTGGTTTTTTTGTTATTCATAATTTTTATTGCAGGGGTTTATACATATTAGCAATTTAATTAATAAAATAGTGTAAATAGCGATTAAATAAATCACCGGATACGCTGAGAAAATTAACAATAAAATTCACTGAGATAAATAAAGGTGATTTATGACTCATTGTATACGTATGACAAAACTGGTTTTATGAAAAATAGCTGAATTAAAAAAAAAAAAAAAAAAAAAAAAAAAAAAAAAAAAAAAAAAAAAAAAGAAATGAAGAAAAATCGAGTTTTAATTATAATTAATTTTACTAATAAATTATTTATAAATTACTGTATTGGAATTTTCACTGGTATTATTTGGCAAAGCAGTTGTGAGAGCGTAACAAAATATAGAAAGTAATTAAATATATGTACATGGTATTTTAACCACGTGAAAATGTATGACAGTGGAATTCATTTAAATATTAATGAAAATAAAGTTAGCCAACATTTAAAAATTTTTATAATTTTTTTTTATGAAAAAAATTTTTATAATTTTTTTTTTATTAAAAAAATTTTTGTAATTTTTTTTTATTAAGAAATTTTTATAATTTTTTTTTATTAAAAAAATTATTACAAAAAAATTTTTTAAAAATTATTTTGTTTGTAAAAAATTTTAAAAATTATAATTGCAATTTTTTAAAAATATTTTTTAGTATTAATTTAATAAATTAAGCAAAATTAAAAATGTCGACTAACTTTATTAACATTTAAATATTTAGTGGGGGTATAAAAATATTTATTTATAAATAATTGATAAATTTATAATTTAAAAAATAATAAGGCAAATTTATCATATTGTTTATTATTGTGATTTATTGTAATTATTATTTATTATTTATTTATGTATTGATATTTTGTAGCTAGATAGGCATAAAAAAAAATGTAACTTGACAATATTGTATAGTTGGATATTGTAAAACATACAATACGTTTATGAGCCTTTTCATACAGTTCCTTTCAACATTCAGGTAGTAGGGAATAACGTTCAATGACCTGGAAGAGGCAAAGAGAGAGGCAGAAATGCCTTTTTTTAAGCAGATCAAACGTTTATTTTTTGCTAATTATATTTATTATTTTACCGGATAATAATTATGCATTTAGGTATAAATATAAGCACAAGTACCGGTAGGCGGTTTTGGTATAAGCTTTAAATTAAATCGTAGTATAATTTTAATGCTTTTAATTAATGAGATAAGATTATTAAAAATTACTTAATTTAACGAGGCCATTTTAGGTTTATTGATAAATAATTGGGGTGATTAATATTGTTAATAATAATCTAATTAATGTGCCCTATTTAATTTCTAATAGTAACAAAAATAATAATAATAATATATTTGCAAAGTTGACAGTTTTAATGAGAGAAAGTTTATGTTGAGATTTTCTGTTGTTTTTACGCTGTTTATTTTATTTGCTTTAATTACTGTTTTAGATTTGAATTTGTGAAAATGGAAGACGCTAATTGGTGAGATTTTTTATTTGATGGAGATTGAAACAAGAAAGAGAGAAAAATAATAAATAATAGCGCTAAAATGTCTAAGGAATGTAGATATTTTGTCCAGCACGTTTGGAAAGAAGATTTGTGCGTGAATTGCTTTAAATCACGTGAAGATCACCATAAATTATTGAAGGAGCGCTCAAAGATTTATATTCCCTCGCCAGAGATATTAAATTTCAAGGTAATTGTCTTTTAATTCCTTCTTATGTTTAATTATACCAAAGATGTCTGATAGACGGCAATTGTTTCTGTTAATCACACAGAGATAAATTTTTAAATTATCTAATTGAATCTATCAATGATTAAAATGTTTTTGATAAATAATATTAATTAAGATACTAAAATATGCGGATTTTAATCGTTACGCTCATTGAAATTTAATACTTAACTTTGATTTTTTAAGAACGTAAAAAAAAAAAAGGCCATTCGGCAGCCGAAATGGAAGTAGATTTCACAAACATCTAATTTTAATCATCAATATTAATAATAATAGTAATAATTACAACATAAATTGTAAAATAATAAAATAAAAAAAAAGCATTGGGAATGAAGATGAAAGTATAGACAAATTGATAAAAAAAAAACGACTGGAAAAGCAAAATTTCATTAAAAACCTACAGACGAATAGGTTATTTTAAGTTTAGGAGAATAAAATAGTATGGAAATTAAAGCTCGTTTAACGGGCTTTAAAATACAATTTACAAAAATTCGATAAGTTATTTCATTCAAAAGTTATCCGCGAAAGAATCGGCCAAAATATGAATTTTTATGATTTTGAAAATTTTGAAACCCTATAATTTCTGAACTACTTGACCGATTGAGCTCA
>JZSA01005065.1:0-11848 GCA_000956155.1 Cotesia vestalis | reverse complement strand
TTCTTATTCTCTTAATAATATAGATTATTTAAAAAAAAAAAATATTAATGTAAATAATTATTTTCAGAGTATTTTAAGAGAAACTGGCAAGCAAACAGAACTGCCTAGAAAAAGTGTCGACTTTCCGGAAGCACTGACAGAAGTTATCGGTTACGGCGGAGACTACATCTACAGCGATGAAGAATCCGAATCGGAGTGCTACGACGACCGTGAGAAATCAAAACCCGACGAGCATGTGCCAGAAAACGACGAGGACCGTGCATTGAGTAACCTGACGCGAGCAAACACCAACTTCAATCGCACCACAGCGAACATCGTAGACGCGCCATCAGCCCCGCCTTCGTCTTCATCGTCTTCTTCATCACTGTCCACGACAGAGGCCAAGGTGTTGCCCAATTTGATGCTCGGAACTCCTCAGAAGGGCAACGATGGGAAGAAAACAACCCTTCTGGTGTCTGTGACGCCATTCAAATCTGACAGCGCCACCGGGCCCGCGAAATTTGATCGAGATTGGCTGGATCGTGATGTAACTGGAAAGAACTGGATGGATATGACCGCAACGACTGCCATAACAGATAAAAAAGCTAAAATAGTGCTCGATAAAATCGTAGACATGCCGCTGATTGAGTCGAATAATTTGATATCGATGACTAAGAAGCTTACTTGTGATAAACCCGAGATTAAATACTCAAAGCCGGTGGATTTGGGCAAGCAAACAATTGATAAAGGATTTAAAAGCCATAATGAGACGACTAGTAATCATAATCAAGTAATAATAAACAAAGAGTCTGTAAATATTGAAGAGATTGCCATTCCTGATTTAGGTGAACGTACTATTGAAGGAGAGTCGACTGTTGTTGAGTCTGAGAATGTTAAAGAGGAGACTAACCACAACGGTGATAATAATAATGACCAAGACAAAAGTATACTTAATGGTAATGGTAATGGTAATGATAATGATGATAATAATAATAAGAGTAAGAATAAGGATTGTGATGTTAATGACAATAATGTTAATGAGGAATTATTAATGGAAAATAGTAGAGAAGATGCTGGAGCGCCGGATGGTAAAGCTGCGGATGATGAAACCTCGGAATCTTCTTGCTCGCTCACTCATGTTTCCACAATACCACGCAGTTCATTTCTTCACGGTGAAACTACCAAGTCTGTTAGTAGTTCAAAGTCTACTGCTGATGTTGAAGTGTCGGCTGATAGCAGCAAAAATAAGAATTTTACCACGGAAATAACTTCGAGTGAAGACGATAAATTGGTTGCCAAGGAAACAGTAAAAACAAAAGTTACTGGAAAAAGAAAAAGTCACGATTGTGGCAGTCAAAGACGGCAAGCGCCAAAACCTCCAGATCAAATGGAAGAAGAGTCACTGAGTACTTTGTTTGCGAGAAATCCTGTGACGAGTGTTAAGTCTGATAGCCCGGTTGTGAGGGAAAAAGAAAAACGGGAGCGTGCTACGTCTTGCAGTCCAAAGTTCAGTCGCACTGACAATGACGAGTCTATGAATAATCCGACTTATTCTGGTCATATCAATAATAATGATACTTCTCGAAAAAGTGTTTCATTGTCGGAATATAGTTTGAATTCATACTCGCGTGAGTCATTAGCGGGTGATAACGCGGTTCAAGACAGAGACAAGAAAAAAGGCAAGTCCAGATTTTCGTTGAAGAAATTGTTGAGGATTGGGGCTTCTAGGAAGGAGATGAATATTACCACTTGCTCACATACCTTTGCTGAGAGCTTTGATGATGACAGTGCTAGTATTAAAGTAACACCCAGTCCAAGTTCAAGTCCGCGAGAGCAAGCTAATTGTAAGTCCAGGCCTGAAATCATCCATCCGCTTGAATTCAATGGCGCGGCTGTTGAAGTATTGCGTCATGACAAGCTAATTAATAGTCCGAATCAATCTTCCGGTCGCGCTGACGCCTGTCCTGATAAATCCCGTTACTCCCAGACTGTTGGTACGTATTTTTTTTTTTTATTTTTTCAAGTCTTGGAATTTTCTATTCAATTGTTTCAATTATTTGGTTATTATTTATGAGTGGGGTCAACCCATGCTGGCCCGTATTAATTTTTTTTTTTTTATAGGAATCTAGCTTTTGCATTGGTCATCATGACAGAAGTTTTGAAAAATTTTGCTATTTTCCGACTTAAGGAGATCCACGCGAAGTAGTCAAATTTTTAAAACTTCCTGAAAATTTATAAATTTAATCTACGTAGTTTAATAATTAATAACAAAATTAAAAAACAGTAGGTTTCCGGGATATTTAATTAAATAATTAAGTTTAAAAATTGTAATTTTTACGTGTAGGTAAATGGAGATTCCACCAGCCGTGTATTTGGTTAAGAATTTAATGCAATTAATTATTTAAAAAAATTTTATTTTCATTGAATTTGATTGGATGCCATAAAGGCGTATAATAAAAATTCTATTATTTTTTCTAAGTCCAAAAAAATTTTTAGCTTGAAGAAAATTTTTTTTTTGCATTTCTCCACGTTTCATATAAAAATACGTCGGTTCCCGAAAAAAAATTTTTTAAGAAAAAAAAAACAGAATTTTTATTATACGCCCTTGTGGTTCCTGGGTGCCATAAAAGCGTAGAATTTTTATACGCCCTTATGGCATCTGTAATGCAATATGTGTAGTCTTGAAATTGTCCTTTTCCGCGATGCCAATTATAAAATTTGCATTTTTTTTTTTTTTTTTTTTTTTTTTTTTTTTAGGAGATTTCATAGTTTTTTTTTTTTTTTCTACACAATCCTAGTAGTTTTTTTTTATTCATTATTATGAAATCGACTGCCGAATGGTCTTTTTTTTTTTTAATTCGTATTTTCATGTACTTTAAAAAAAAAAAAATATCAAAAACAAGAAAAAAAACGATAAAATAAAAATTTAATCCAAAACCATGAAAGCCAAATTTTTTTCCAACTTTTAAAAGCAAAAAAACTATCGAAATCTTTATTTTTTCCTTTCACGATATATTTCATCATAAAAGCAGAATAAAAAAAAATTTTTAATTTAAAAAAAAATTTATAGCCCAAAAATTGGTTGACCCCACTTGTAAATAATAACCAATTATTTTTTTTATTTCAATTTGTAATAAATAATGAAATTGTTTTAATTAGCACACTTGGGAAAGCCACCATCACCGCCGAAGAATATTCAGCCGTCGAAAAATTACTTACACTCACTGATGAAAAAAACAAATTCCTCGCCCCCGCTGAAAGACCACAAAAAACTAGACGACAACTGGAAAGCTTCAAATAATTTGACAAACGACGCTATTTACGCAAACCTAGGTAAGTTTCGGCCAATACAGTGCAATTGATATAGCCTAGTACTTAAAAATATTATTAATGATGTTATAATCTAGCTATTGATCGGGATGTGACGCTAAATCGCTTTTAACGTTATATTTTTGTTAATCAAAAAGCTGTTACGAGTTTCCCTTAAATTACTTCCTATTTTTCTAGTCCTTTTTCTCCATTTGTTATTTTTTATATTATATAAATATATTAAATATAAAATTATTTTGTCACAATTAAATTTAAATATCCAATAATAAATAATATCAAGGGGAAGAGGAGTCTCTAAAAAATTCTAAATTATTTTTTATAGAGAACACGCTTTAAAATTGTCGCATTTTTTCATCTTTTTTTTTTTTTTTTTTTTTTTTTTTTTTTTAGGAGATTTCATAGTTTTTTTTTTTTTTTCTACACAATCCTAGTAGTTTTTTTTTATTCATTATTATGAAATCGACTGCCGAATGGTCTTTTTTTTTTTTAATTCGTTTTTTCATGTACTTTAAAAAAAAAAAAATATCAAAAACAAGAAAAAAAACGATAAAATAAAAATTTAATCCAAAACCATGAAAGCCAATTTTTTTTCCAACTTTTAAAAGCAAAAAAACTATCGAAATCTTTATTTTTTCCTTTCACGACATATTTCATCATAAAAGCAGAATAAAAAAAAATTTTTAATTTAAAAAAAAATTTATAGCCCAAAAATTGGTTGACCCCACTTGTAAATAATAACCAATTATTTTTTTTATTTCAATTTGTAATAAATAATGAAATTGTTTTAATTAGCACACTTGGGAAAGCCACCATCACCGCCGAAGAATATTCAGCCGTCGAAAAATTACTTACACTCACTGATGAAAAAAACAAATTCCTCGCCCCCGCTGAAAGACCACAAAAAACTAGACGACAACTGGAAAGCTTCAAATAATTTGACAAACGACGCTATTTACGCAAACCTAGGTAAGTTTCGGCCAATACAGTGCAATTGATATAGCCTAGTACTTAAAAATATTATTAATGATGTTATAATCTAGCTATTGATCGGGATGTGACGCTAAATCGCTTTTAACGTTATATTTTTGTTAATCAAAAAGCTGTTACGAGTTTCCCTTAAATTACTTCCTATTTTTCTAGTCCTTTTTCTCCATTTGTTATTTTTTATATTATATAAATATATTAAATATAAAATTATTTTGTCACAATTAAATTTAAATATCCAATAATAAATAATATCAAGGGGAAGAGGAGTCTCTAAAAAATTCTAAATTATTTTTTATAGAGAACACGCTTTAAAATTGTCGCATTTTTTCATCTTTTTTTTTTTTTTTTTTTTTTTTTTTTTTTTTTTTTTTTTTTTTTTTTTTTTTTTTTTTTTTTTTTTTTAATTAAATTACGAAAAAAGATTGGTGATAAATGGGTAAGTTATTAAGTGCATGAAGTAATAGCTTTGGCACACGTTTTACGCAGCAACGTAGTAGAATTATTAATAATTATAATTAATAAATTAATATTACTACAATAAGTAATTAAATAAACAAAAAAAGAAAAAACAAACAAAAAAATGCCTTGTGTGTCATGGTGTACTAACCCTGGCGCTTGATTCCTTGTGGCATTTTTGGATGCTGTCCTGCAGCGGCGGAGGATGTTGCAGGTGAGGTGAGGAGTGGCATTGCACCCTCTAAGCCTCAGCGAACCTCCAGCATGAGGAGTGTACAATCTCAGTCAGTCAAGAAGTCTGATGATGATGATGATACGAGCCACAACGCCAATATTGACACTGTCGATTCATCCCGGGTAATTTTATCTTGTTTTTAATAATTAAATTAAAATCTACGGTCTAAAGAATTGGGATTAATTGTACGAAGTATTTCAGATCCCAGTTAATGTAACAGGAAAATAAATAATTTAGGTTGTTACGGATAAAAACTTGTTGTTTATATTTTTTAAGAATTTTGTTGTTTATGTTGTATATAACATTACTAATTTTTGTATGTATTTAATTGGACGCCTGAAGAAGCCATGATCCATGGTGAAACGTCGCTGAATAAAAATAAAAAATTGACATAAAAAGCTTTGATTCGTAACAACCTGAATTATTTGTTTTATTTTTTATTTTATTAATATTAACTAGCAATTTTACAGTCACTTATGAACAATGAATAAATAAAATTTTGTTTAATTAAATAATGACTTTTGTTAAATTGCACTGCATTTTCTTAAATATTGACGTTTTTAAAGATATAAGCTCATCCTGATGTCACACTCATCAGGAGCTTTCATTTGAGTACCTACATGCAGTTTTGATATATTTTTCATATATACATATATATCAAATATATAAATATATATAATATATGAAAAAATTGATGTGGGTACTCAAATGAAAGGTCTCGATGAGTGTAATGTCGGAATGAGCTTATATCTTTAAAAATGTCAATAGTTCTCAAGATACAAGGTCTTTTCTTCATTATTTATATTTTTAAAGATATAAGCTCATCCTGATGTTACACTCATCAAGAGCTTTTATTTGAGTACCCACATGCATTTTTATATATTTTTCATATATACATATATATCAAATATATAAATATATATAATATATGAAAAAATTGATGTGGGTACTCAAATGAAAGGTCTCGATGAGTGTAATGTCGGAATGAGCTTATATCTTTAAAAATGTCAATAGTTCTCAAGATACAAGGTCTTTTCTTCATTATTTATATTTTTAAAGATATAAGCTCATCCTGATGTTACACTCATCAAGAGCTTTTATTTGAGTACCCACATGCATTTTTATATATTTTTCATATATACATATATATCAAATATATAAATATATATAATATATGAAAAAATTGATGTGGGTACTCAAATGAAAGGTCTCGATGAGTGTAATGTCGGAATGAGCTTATATCTTTAAAAATGTCAATAGTTCTCAAGATACAAGGTCTTTTCTTCATTATTTATATTTTTAAAGATATAAGCTCATCCTGATGTTACACTCATCAAGAGCTTTTATTTGAGTACCCACATGCATTTTTATATATTTTTCATATATACATATATATCAAATATATAAATATATATAATATATGAAAAAATTGATGTGGGTACTCAAATGAAAGGTCTCGATGAGTGTAATGTCGGAATGAGCTTATATCTTTAAAAATGTCAATAGTTCTCAAGATACAAGGTCTTTTCTTCATTATTTATATTTTTAAAGATATAAGCTCATCCTGATGTTACACTCATCAAGAGCTTTTATTTGAGTACCCACATGCATTTTTATATATTTTTCATATATACATATATATCAAATATATAAATATATATAATATATGAAAAAATTGATGTGGGTACTCAAATGAAAGGTCTCGATGAGTGTAATGTCGGAATGAGCTTATATCTTTAAAAATGTCAATAGTTCTCAAGATACAAGGTCTTTTCTTCATTATTTATATTTTTAAAGATATAAGCTCATCCTGATGTTACACTCATCAAGAGCTTTTATTTGAGTACCCACATGCATTTTTATATATTTTTCATATATACATATATATCAAATATATAAATATATATAATATATGAAAAAATTGATGTGGGTACTCAAATGAAAGGTCTCGATGAGTGTAATGTCGGAATGAGCTTATATCTTTAAAAATGTCAATAGTTCTCAAGATACAAGGTCTTTAAATTTGTCTAGAATTTCTTGTTTAAATATGTCTTGATATTTTTATTGAATTTGATTTTGATATTTTGTCTTGAAATTGTGTCTTGAAATTCTGTCTTGAATTTTGTTTTGAAATTTTGTCTTGAAATTTTGTCTTAAAATTTGTTTTGAAATTTGTCTAGAATTTCTTGTTTAAATATGTCTTGATATTTTTATTGAATTTGATTTTGATATTTTGTCTTGAAATTTTGTCTTGAAATTTCGTCTTAAAGTTTTGATTTTTTTCAATTTAGTTTTTTTGAAAATATACAATTTTTTAGAAAATTTTAATTTTACATTCATGCGTATGTTTTATAATTTAATCTAGTTTTTTTTTTTTTTCTCTATTGATAGCTTCACTCGATTGCAAAAAACAAATAAACGTTAAATTTGTTGCAGCCAATCAAATTAATTCGTCACGCCCATCTTCTTTCTTTTTTTTTAAACAAAACCTAATTCCTGGCCCTAGTAATTAAATAATAATGCAATTTTTTTTTGAATATTTAAAAAAATTCAAAATTAATTATTTTTACTTTTATCCAGTGACTGTATCCGTTTTAACGCACACCCAAGTGGCAACTATTCCATCTTACGTCACGTCGATTCGTCAAAATTGCGAAAATATCTTTCAACAAAGTTGTCTAGTACTTTTGCAATTGGTAAATGCATTGAAGAACCTTCAAGCGAGGGGTATTGAAGAATTTCCAAAGAGTTTAAGTAACGTCGTACTTTGCCAAGAGGAAAAGACTTTATCCTGGCGATTATATCTTCTTCAAAAGTAAAATTTCTTTCACAACTCACTTTTTTTTTTTTCCAAGGTGGCTCGCTCCTCATAATTTCTTAGCCAATAATATCGCGTTCCAGATGCCATAAAGGCGTATACTGGCAAAAAGTCTCGGTGAAAAGCCATAAGGGCGTATAAAAAAAATTCTATTTTTTTTTCCAAGTCCAAAAAAATTTTTAGTTTGAAAAACAATTTTTTTTTGCATTTCTCCACGTTTCATGAAAAAATACGTCGGTTTCAAAAAAAAAATTTTTTTATACCTCCTTATGGCTTTATACCTTCCTTATACTTTATCCTGATTTAAGCTCTTAGAAAGTAAAAAAAAATTTTTTTTCTGGAATCAACATATTTTTGTATAAAACATAAAAAAATGCAAAAAAAAATTTTTCTCCATACTAAAAATTTTTTTTGGACTTAAAAAAAAAAAAATAGGAATTTTTTTTTTTAAAGAAGTTTAATTGCTTATGAAATACATAAATTTTTTTGTTTACATAGTTGGCTGCAACAATAAACTTAAAAAAATATCCATAAATGTTGAACTAAAATTAGTTTTTAATTTGTCAACTGGTCTCCTTGATTGGAGCAGCTGCTGACAATACTGAGTTGTAAAAATAATATTTTAGTGTTAATTTATTTACTGGATACTTATCATTTAATTATATTTACTTTGTAGTTAATTACTGTGTTAATTTAAAAAATATTATGGAAAAATATTTTCTGAGAAAAATCATATGTTACTATTTAAAAAAGAAAAACATAGGATTTTTATTATACGCCTTTATGACATCAGTAACACGATATATTTGTCTGAGATTCTGTCTGAGAGCGTGGAACCTTTTTCCAAGGATAAAATTCTGAAAATAAAAATAAATTTAATTAATTATTGATACTAAAATAATTATTGCAGCTTACACATCGACGTTAATGATGGTGAAGAGTGCGCGTCTCTGTGTCAATGTGCCTTGGAAGCTCTAAAAATGCTGGATTTAACGAGCAAATTTCCTATTATCAAACAACTATTAATCCGTGAGAGAGCCGTCAGCCTTTCTCAGGTAATTGAACAGTTATTAGCGCTAATTACTGTTATTAATTAATAATAATAAATTACAACTTATAATTAATTAAAAAGGTAAAAGCGGTGCTGGAATACTCACTGTGGGGTCCACCGCATTCAGTTCTCGGAGCCTTAAAGAAACGCGAAGTTATTTTGCAGCGATGGCTGGATCTTGAACGCGCAAATCTTCTTCACGCTCTAATTAAAAAGCACACACCTCTCACAGTTTCAGATGAGTACCAACTGGCATTTTTGATCCACACCACCGGAAAAATAATGTGCGAAGCATCTGTGCTTCTTGAACAACAAAACTCCGACAGCAAAATTTAGCTTGAAATATTAATAAATATATATAAATTATGCTCAATTAAAATTGTTACTGAAATTATATTGTTATCTTTATCTGTTAATTTATTATTATTATTTTTTTTTAATCATTTTATATCAAATAAATGACTGATTTATAGTTTATATAGTACAAGTTTCAATTATTTAAATCGATTACTTTAAATATATAAACAACTATTCCGATTTATAATTAAATGTTTATTATTTGCAGTAATTATTTTATTTAAAATTAAGTTTTCCGGCCTCCACGTCTTTTCATTGAAGACGTACATTGTGGACAATACCATTTTCCTTTTGGTGATGCTGTAATACCCACACATGGATAATGAAACCATTCACGGGGGCACTAAAAGAATAATTATTATCATTTTTAATAATAATATTAAAATTAAAATAAATAACAATTTAATATTTATTTTTATTCTAAAGATTCATTTTTATAATACTTTTAAAATTTTTTCAGTTAATTGGCTATCCAGTTTAATACAACAATTTTTATTTATTATCGACAATTTAATTAATTAATATTTTTAAAAATTTTACTGATGTGCCATTTTTTTATCAGTCCCCACTTTGCCGGTCTGCAATTTTTTGAAATTTGATTTTTTTTTTTTTTTTTTTCAATTTTATTAATGTTTTGTTCTCTTTAAATATCAATAAAAAATTTATAAAAAAATGGATTTTAAAAATATCTGTTGTTTTTTTTTTTTTTATCGCAATCGAAAAAATACCTAAAATTCGGGATTTTAAACAAAAATATCTCCTTAAGGGGGGAAATAAAAATGTGGAAAGGGAAATTGTAGGTTGTCTTCCGACTTAGCAATTGGTGTGCACTATAGAAGCTAAAATTTTTATCTGAAATCAATGGCACATAAAAATAACTTTTGTTTATAAAAATAACGCTGAATATGAACCTCTGTCATAAGCGATATTTTTATTTAAACTATTTTTTTTTTAATAAACAATGTATGAAAAAATGGTAAAAAATCACGACTTAATTTCACATCCCTCTAAAAAATGCAAATTTTTACTTTTTTTTTTTTTTGGAATTGAGGTTCATATAGAAGATACATGTCTAAGAAAAGCAATTCTTCTGTGCCATTGATTTCACATAAAAATTGTCGCTTCCATACTGCACACCAACTGAAAAGTTGGATGACAACCTACGGTGTGTATCAGCTGATATCTTCATTATTTGTTAAGTTGTATTATTGTTTAATACGGAAAAATACTCATAAATAAATAAATAAAATAGCTTGACAGTTTCAATAAATAATATTAATTTTTTCTACCTTAAAAAAATTAATTAAAATCAGTATGAAAACGGCCTTCTACACGTATTTCCCCCCTTAAGTAAAAATTGGAGAAAAAATTATTGTGTTCGACAAAATAGCCAATTAACTGAAAAAATCTAAAAAGTAATAATAATAGTAATAATAATAATAATAATAATAATAATAATTAATAATAATAATAATAATAATAATAATAATAATAATAATAATAATAATAATAATAATAATAATATCAATAATAACTAATAATAATAACTAATAATAATAATAATAATAATAATAATAATAATAATAATAATAATAATAATAATAATAATAATAATAATAATAATAATAACTAATAAATAAAAATTGAAAAATGGAATTTATGTCTAAAAAAATGAATGAAAATAATTACATCAGCATTATCACAAGCAACCATATCGCCATAGGATACTTGATCACAAATACAGTATCGTGGTTCATTGGGATCATAAGTCCAATCAGGATTATCAGGATCAGTAATAGCAGTAGCTACTGGTGTGGTTACAATCGATGGAGATACTGCTGGTTGAGCAGCTGCTCCAATTACGCTTGAGCTCGATACCGTAGTCACTTTTCTATTTAATTAAAAAAAAAGCCAAAAGTAAAATCATATAAAATTGAAAATTGAATTAATTAATTAAACTATAAATCAATTTTTAATTCTGGATATTAACTTTTTGTGTTTCTTGGTGGTCTCTTGTATCGCAGCGATGGCAGTTTGAGCGGCTCCAGCGAGTTCTTTGCTAAATTCAGCGGCGTGAACACCACCACCGGTGTTTATTGCCTCGTAGCTGGCCTTGAGACTGGCAGTTCGTCTGCCTTGTTGCATCTGCTGGGTTGCCGCGATGGCCTGAGAAGCTGCAGCCGCGATGGCGTTCCCACCGGCGCCTATGTGTCCCAAATTGTAGCTGACGTTGGTCACTGGATTGACGCTAGCAGTCGGGGGAGTCAAATTAGCAGCTGCTATCAGTGTTCCTGAGTTGGCTGACGTTGGACGAGGCTCGGATATAGTTGAGGTCAATTTTTCAGCGGCTAAGCGCTTCTCTACTGATGCTGTTGATGCATTTGAATCTCGTCGCTTTTCAGTTCGCGCTGGAATTTTTTTATTAGAATAATAATAATTAATTACTAGCAACCTTGCAGTCACTATGTGACTGCCGTGACTTGTAAACTATAAATAAATAAAATTTTGCTTTATTAAATTATGGCTTTTGTTAAATTGTATTGTACTTTTTTAAGTATTAACGTTTTTAAAGATATAAGCTCATCTCGATATTACACTCATCAAGGGCTTTCATTTGAGTACCCACATGCATTTT